>OZ038476.1:103952549-103965049 GCA_964036315.1 Acanthosepion esculentum | reverse complement strand
TTTACGTTCGAAACTAAAGACGTCAGATTGAGGTTTTCATATGAATGTCATATATGGCTCCAAATTCGTTCAGAAACTGTCAGCTATGCACGACCGCTTTCTCATGTTAGCAAGGACTATCCTTCTTTGAACTTCGTGAGCTGGCGCTACAAAGAACAAAAACTAAATAACAGGCAACATATCACTTGAGGACTATCAACAGCAGCAACAACTAAAATGGATAGCACATGTAGCTCGATGAGGAAATAATGGCATAATCAAGATGTTGACGTTACACACTTCGTCAAAGAAAAGCTCAGGAAGGAAGACCCAACCAATACTCATCCTGAGAATGACAATAAACGATATCCGGCAGCAAGGTTTCTGATCGAGGGGTTTTCAGGAGCGCGGAATCCCCTCTTAATTGCTGTTGTTCCTAGGTCCACCAAGACCTGTGTTGGTAACACATGTTATGGTCCCAGTTATGGGCAAATAGTTAACTTTCGAACTGAAGTCAACCACTATGAAAGTATAAAAATAAAATCTTATCGTAAAAATACCAGCAATAGATTTTTTGTAAAAACAAAATATTACAAGCAATACATATTTGGAAAAGATATTACCAGCAATACATTTTTGAACTAAAAGAATATTAATACTGTTGTAACCTAGAAACCTGAATGACGAATAACCAAAACGAAAGTTGGAAATAAAATGGTAATCATTATAACATCAACAAACTACAATACTCGCCAGTGGCGTGAAGTAGGTAAACCACAGTTAGTGGTGGACTACTTAGACAGCATATTACGATATTTATTTCTGTTAAAATACAGAAAATGTGGCACAAGGCCTAAAAAAGAGGAATGGGGAAAAGAACGGTCTTCATCTGTCTTAGCTAGTCTCAAACGCTCACCCAAACATACAAACAACATTCCTAACACCAAAACAACACACTCTTACTAACCTTTCTTACTACATCCACCATAATACCTCATGGTCTCTAAATAGTCCCCATATGTACAGCATATTACCGCCACTTACAATAGTGTCCAACGTATTTATGAGGATTGGGGTATACCCATTAGTGTTCATAAGTACGGTATATAACAAATACTGACCCGGGGTGTTAGCACCTGTTAGGATCACAGTTATGGGCAAATAGTGAACCCACAAACAAAAACTAAATACTATGAAAGTATAAAAATATATTTTTATATTAAAGGAAATTACCAACAATACTTTATAATAAAAGTATTCACAATACCTATTTATAGTAAAATTAACAACAATACATATTTATAATAACATTGCTAACAATACATTTTAAAGCAAAATGACCAGTAATACATTTTATAGTAGAATTACCAACAATACATTTTATAGCAAAATGACCAGCAATACATTTTATATTAAAATTAACAAGACCTATTTATAGTAAAACTACCAAAAATACATATTTATAACATTACTAACAATACATTTTTAAAACAAAATGATCAATAATATATTTTATCGTAGAATTACCAATACGTTTTATAGCAAAATGACCAGCAATACATTTTATAGTAAAATTAACAACAATACCTATTTATAGTAATATTACCAACACGACGTTTTAAAACAAAATAACTAGCAATACATTTTATCGTAGCATTACCAACAATACATTATATAGCAAAATCACATTCAATACATTTATCTATATTTGAAGGCATACAATTGCGTTCAAAATATATTTAGTTGAAGCCATAAAATTTTCTTCAAAAAATTAGATTTTGGCATTAAACAAAATTAACCAATCCACCAACCAATGTACCGTGTTTTGTTTACTTAGTCGCAATTTATGTTTTTACTAAATTTAATGTGAAATTGATGCGCAGTAAACATGATGTGAGTCGAACTTGGTACCAGTAGTCTGCGAGATTATCTAATGATCGGTGTAAGGGGCTCGGACTTTTTAGATTGGTCTATCACTGCACACTCTCAGTCACCTGCAGATATCAGCACACAAAAGCCGAGGCACATAAGTAGGCACATTTATCTTCGAAGCCCAGTCCCGGATTCGTCAGGAAAAGCTCCACCTCTGTCACGTGCTTTATGACGTCAGATGTCCAAAGGCGTCATATTACTAACCAACCCACCCACCCCCCGCCGCCCGACGTCTTCTCGGAACAGCAGCTCGTTCCAGCAGTTTCCCGCATCCTGATCCCGGTTGCATAAATAGATTCCCTAACAAAAGCCGAGTCTCACTCGATCCGCCCAATACCACCAAATGCAAAACTTGATTTCTTACTTCTCTCTTCACTGGCGCCTACAGACCCCCACCTATCCTAGTTGTGCAGATCATGTTTGATTACACTAGCGTTCGGCTATCCAATAATAGTTGATATAGTTCCTTTTCTCCCGACCCAGATTTTCTCCAACTGGCTGCACGTGTAACGACTTGTGACTTCTTATGCATTCTGGTCTTGTAAAACTGATAGCGTTCACTTACGGCGAAACTCGAGGCTAAAGTTTGGGTAGACGTGAGGATGGTGGAATGGATTCCGGCTCGGAATGAGAAATTGAAGAACTGAGTTCAATTTCCAGTCTGGATCGATACATTCGACACATTCACTTCGACGCAAATACTCTTCTAAAAGGTATGAGACTATCGCCTCCCTCGAGCTATGATTTAAATAGTACGTCTTCTATCTCAAAAAATCATTGTTATGAAATGCAACATTCACATCGGAAAAATAAAGATCCTTACAATCCAACATATGTTTACGCTTTCGATAATACACAAAAGGTCCATAAGCCATAAAAATTAATTAATCAGTTAAAGATCCGGCAATAGTAATATTGCGAAAAATGGATTAATTTAAATGTAAAACAACGTCCAGTTAATGAAAATCTTTAAAGAGCAAATAGTATATATATATATATATATATATATATATATATATATATATATATATATATATATATATATATATATAAAGGGAGGTGTAAAAATAGGTATATAGTAACAAGACACAGTATACGCACAAAACGTATTGTATTGATTATGCAAACATATCAATATAGCATCAGTAGTACTGGTATAATACTTGCTGTATACCTACTTTTGCAGCCCCATTATATATATACACACATATATATATATATATATATATATATATATATATATATATATATATATATATATAATAAATCCTTAAGAGCCAGTAACAGCCTACATAGGTTTCACCTAAATGGATCTTCAAGGTAATCTTGCCAAATTACCTTGAAGATCCGTTTAGATGGAACCTAGGTAGGTTGTTCCTGGCTCTTTAGGTTTTATTTTATCTATCCCACCTCAACTTAGTGTATTGAGCGCTCTACGTTTTAGCTTTATTACCCGCTTGGGTTTTTTCTTTGGACCAAAAACTTAAGGCACTGGACGATTGGTTTCGTCCTGTTCGGATGCTTCTACTTCTTTTTTTTTCTTTTTCTTTTCCAATTTTTGTCTCGGGTACTTTTGATATACTGACAAGTGGTGCTATCCGAGGCTTTTTACCAACCGAGTATTACTATTAGTATAATATATATGTGTGTGTGTGTGTATGTATGTGTGTGCGTGTGCGTGTGAGCGTGCGCGCATGCGCGTGTGTGTCAGTGTGTGTTTGTCTTAAACAATAAAAATATTTCAAAAAGTTAAAATTCCAGACTCAATGAGTTGTATGTTAATTTTTTTAGATTGGGTTCCTCGACTAATTTCGCCCAGTATGTCCATTATCAGCAGAAAAAATCCCTGCTTGTTAGTAGCAGTGAACTACAGGAGTGAATGACTGTCTCTGAGGAAAATGAACTTTGTAGTTTTCATTTGGTTTTTATCAGTATTTTGGACAATCCTTGTATTGGCTAAACGGTCTCTTCAAGTTTTTTTTAATAGAGGCTGGGAGATTCATGAGTCTTAGAATTCCCTCTTTAGTCATTTCGACATCTTTATTGGTTGCTGGAAAGGGAATGTGTGTGTTAAGTGTATGTTAGCTTTTAGTTTTTGTGTGGTGGGAGTGATGTGTGTATGTTCATATATCTGTGTGAATGTGTGTATGTGGGAGACCGCAACAACTCTGCAAGCATGTCTGTCTAGTATGGTTCAGAAATGTGGGTGGCGTTAAACTATGGGATTATATATTAATTCTATCTGTGTTGTTTAGTCTGCGGTTAAGTCCGTCCGGACAAAGTGTTTTAAGGCACAAAATCCATCTGTCTTCATGTTCTTCTAGTATTTTTTAAGGTTATCTTTTGTGTCTTTTTTTTATTTTTTTTCAATTATAGGGGATTTAGCATGGCTATTAAAATCATCTTTTTCTATGCGGAAATGTTGTTCTACAGGTAATAATCTTTCGTGGGGAGCCGATTTGATCAGAATCCGATAATTATTATTTCTGTAGTGAAAGGGCCATTAAGATTTTCCACATATTGTTTCTAGCATAGTGTGCATTCTAATAAGAAAATTATCTTATGACATCTACAGTTAGAGTTGTGATAGATTTTGAAAGTAGTGTTAGTGACTGAGCTAGTGAATGAATTGGTATGTCTAATGTCGTTACAACATAGGCTGCTTTTGTTGTTACAAGGCTGCGAAAATCCTGTTGTTTTTTATTCTTGGTCTATTACGTGTGACCTTATCGTTTGAAATTTGGTTACTACCTATGATTTCCTTAATGTTCTTTGGTCTACAATATGCTAGAAGACCGGTTTCCTCAAACAATGATTTTAGATCTGGTTTAAGATGTAGTATTTTCTAGTATTTTTGATTATCTGAGATAGTGGAGGAAGAGTGGTGTTGAAAGTGGTTACAAGAGGGATGCGTTTGGATTTATTTTTAATTTTATTCTTTACGATGTCTTCTCTAGGCGCGGAATCATATATATATACATAGATATATATATATATTAATATTAACATCGTGTGAGTATGTGTACATTTATTTTACGTATGTTTTGTATGTTCCACAGTATATGTGTATATTTCAATAAATGTAGGTATTCACATGAATATGCTATCAACAGGTGATAGGTGTATAAGTATGCATTTGTACCTGAAGGTGAATTTCTGTGGGCGGATATCATACAATCGTGATAGATAGATAGATAGATAGATAGATAGATAGATAGATAGATAGATAGATAGATAGATTTGCTGAGTTTTTCCTTGAAAACCAGCATCAAAACCAATTACTCTTTGGATGTGAAGCCAAAAAGAAATTGTATCAGTGGCCAACACATTCTTAAATCAGAAGTATAAACGAGATGTTCAGCACTAAGTTAAGATATATTTTTCTAAGTGATGCGTGTGAAAATTTTGAAAATATGATCTTTGAAATTCGTGATGTCAGTAATAAAATAAATTTTCCGTTGGTATGGAGCGCCGGTCTGGAATAAAAAAAAAGGCAAAACATCCTCACAGATTCTAAAATAAATATCTTTGTTTTGTACTCGTGGTATCTTCTGTTTGAATTATGCACATCTCTGTAACAATGCAATTATAAATATTCAGAGTTGATTCTAAAATTTTATTTGATTAAAGGATTAAAAATACACGAAAAGCAGAAATAGCTATTGTCATTTTCTTTTTCAAAGGGAAAATTCAATCGTAATTCTAAATTGATTAAACTAGCAATAAAAAGTTTTTTGAAAAATGAGTTTTATCTCTTAGCTATAAACAATGAATAAAAAGTTGAATCGAAGCAATTCCCTTTGAAATTTTAGAAACTGTTTCACAAACTAATGCGCATAAAATCTTTAATAACGCTATCTTTTATCGGGTTGTGAATTGTCCAAAAATAATCAGATTCAGTATTTTTTTGAAAATATTCAAACGAACAGAGTGTAGAGTTAAATCACTGGTTATGTTCATACGTCTATGTCTAAAGAATCTATAACATCGCCTTTAAGCGAAATCCTTCTTGTCATAGATTCCTCGAAATTATCATATCTACTCAGTTTCGTATCCAAGCCTAAACAAAGTAATTTACATATCTAAAAGTCTACCATTCCCCATGCTTAGAATATTGCTGCCACATAGAGTTCGGTTCCCCTGGCATTTACATTGAGCTCCTTGATACAATCTGAAGCGATTTCGCACGCACAAAAACAGAGGAAACATGTGGCAATTGATCCTCAACCGCATGAGCAAAATGGGTTAATCAAATGTTCCATCTGTCCCAACGTTTGCAAAACACCTGCAGGCCACGGGAAATACATGTGTGTCCATAGAGCACTTCTTTATTTTACTGAGCGCTCATTTGTCGTCCATGGTCCACTATATATATATATATATATATATATATATATATATATATATATATATATATATATATATATATATATTCATGTATATGAAGGGAAAAGTTTAAACGCGAGAAAAATGTATATTTAAAAACAAAAAAATAGAGAAACCGCAAACGTTTTTGGTTATAATGTGGATTTGTTTTAGTATATATATTATATTTTATTCTTCATATTTCTGCTATACGTGTTTCCGATTTCGTGTTAATAAAACTATTAGGTTTGGTATATGTTGAGTCTTGACTCATTGTTGAATCTCGACTAATGCATGGAATAATAATGCAACACAAAATGTACTTAGAACAAGAATGTATTATAACAAGAAAATGTACACAATATTTACATATAGTATTTCTGTATATTTCTGGGAAGACGTTCCTGGAGAATGTGTTGACTAAGTCGCAGTCGGGCAGAGTCTCTAGCTGGATCTCTGTATTCGCTCCCCGTCTTCCGGTACCAACCATTATTTATATAGTCGGTAGTCACCTATGCAGATTAGGTGGATCCTACCACAACAGTATGAGAGGTGGTGATGATAGATGTGTTGATGAGAGATGTCTTCCTATCCCTGTGAGATTAAAGTTAGCTGAAAAGCATGAAACCGGAAGGGAGTGCCACAAGCGAGAATTTCGAGAAAAAAACTGTTAGCACAGAACTTACGGCTACATCTAGCCAGCTCAATACGACCACTGCTACGCTTGGTCAGATTCCGTTTGGATGCGGCTTCAAAGGGAGCCCAGTAGAAAACGAGAGGAACTAACAAGCTGAAAAATAAATATTTGTTATGTTAAATAAATGTATTTACATTATTTAAATTCAGACAGATGTCCTCTTATTTGTAGCTATTATCACTACGCTTCTTTTGTGCCCTCCGACCTTCTTCAATTGACTGTCTCTTCAGAGAACTTCGAACTGAACCCTTTATTCAATCAACGAGGGTAGATTCTTCTCGTTTCGCTGTCCGTGTCTAGAGATATCTCGTCTTGTTCTTATTGAGTACCGTTAGTCACTTATTTCAATGCTTACATTTTTTCTCAGTTACTTATAAAAAAGACGCCTCTTATAGCCTTATTTTCCGAACTTCATGTAGTATTTTAATAATTAATTTTGAACTTTTTTTTAAAATTAGAGATGAGGAATTTTCTATGTACGAAGTATATTGACAATTTCTCACTTCTAGAGTCAAAAGCAAAAATAACAAACAAACCGTACGAATTATGAGAAAAGAGGATCGGGGTCCATTTTCTGTTTGTCTGATTAGGCATTTTCGCATTAAAAGAAAGATTAATATCAAATTCGTACGAATATGAGAGAGAAAACCTCACTATAGTAGCCGACACAGAAACGACGTTAATATCTATTGGTAAGATAAGATTTTTTTTTCTTTTAAATATTTCTTGATAATGATAGTGTACGGACCGATAGCGGCCAAAACCACATTCCATGATCTTCGGCTGTCGGTCAAAAGCTTGGAGAGGAGCAATCTGAAAGCACGCGAAAGGATCATTAGGAAGAAGAAGAAGAAGAATTTGTTTCTTCAGCCCTGGTATAACCCTACCACCACCACCACTATCACCACCGATGATTGAATCAGTTGAGGCTATGGTGATGATTGTTATATACCGTACCTATGAACACTAATGGACATGTCCGTATCCTCATAAATACGTTGGACACTATTGTAAGTGGAGGTGAATATGCTGTCTAATTAGTTCAGCACTAGCAGTGGTTTACCTACTTCACGCCGCTGGCGAGTATTGTATTTAGTTGATGCTATAAAGATTACCATTTCATTTCCAAGCTCCGTTTTGATTATTCCTCATTCAGGTTTCTAGTTTACAACAATGATGATGATGGTGATGATGATTCCCGTTATTTATTCTGTTTACATTCGGACTATTATCCCCATCTTGTTTTTATTACCACGACGCTTCGGCCTTCTTGTCTGTCAATCAAGTAACCTTCAATGGAATTTGCACTGAACCCTTTATTAAATCTACGGGGATAGATTGTTCTCGTTCCGCTGTCCATGTTCTGGGATATCATCTTTTAATCGTATTTAGTACTGCTTATTTATTCAGAAATTCAAACAGTAAAATAATTATTTTGGTTTTATTATTTGACTACGGATAATAATTCTACCTTTTTCGAAATTTGAGCACTTCTTCATTTATCATGAATTTAATATAATTTCGCAACATTCTGATTATAAATGTCGGTGTACTTTCGAGTGTATATCCGTGTACAAGTCGATAATGTGCAGAAAAGACCGTTTTGGTATTTTAACCAAGAAGTTATTATCTTACTTTGTTGACATGTCCCGCACATAAATCGATCACAAGTTTCCACGATAACTCAACAACAAACAAGGCTCAAAAGAATCAATATTTTGGTCTTATAATAATAAAGACATTTTTGACCAAAAAAAGTTAACTTATTATTAATATTTTTAAAGGAACGAACGTGTAAAATCATCAAGCTGTCATTTTTCTAAGGAACATTTAATCAACGGACCATAAATATTTTTATTGACTTATTTTGTAGGTTATATAAAGGCAGAAATATTTTCAGATTGTAAGAATTTTGGTGATGATAATGATTGTTACTGATACATGTATTACTATAAGTGATATCTGGGAAGAGAAGAGATAGACTTATACCTTTCCTAAGGGGATTTGCGCATAAGTGAATATAATGAACCCAATTTGAACTGGAACTCGGGTGTCCGAATTCCAATTCTGAGCGGTTGTCCACTACACCAACCGCTCACCCAAGCTTACAGTACTAAGTATTCTCCAACCGTCACCCATCTAGGTACTGATCAGGCTCGACGTTGCTTATCTTCGATTATATTACGAGAACTGGTGTTTCAACGTGATATGGCCGTAAGCCCTCAATATATTTAATTGATTTCCCATACGAAACCTTTCCAAAATCTAGACCAAAGTCTGCCCTATATTAAAAACCCCTATTTTTCATGCTTTAGTCAATGATATTTGCCAACTTTGAATGACTAAAATAGGAAGAAATAACTTTACGGCAGTCTTTCAAATGTAGAAGACTTAGACGTGCCTTCATCAGACTGGCTCTACAAAATGCCAAACGAAAAAACTTACCAAATAAAAAAAAAACACTTTACTTGACAACTTCCAACAGCAACAAATCTTAGTAGCACATGTAACAAGAAGAGAATAATATAATAAAGCTTTTAACTTTTCACACTAAACCAAAACTACAATCTATATTAAAAAGAGCAATAACAGTGGATTTGAAAAGCCTAATTTTCTGAAAGATTTTTGAAGAAAAATATTTGCTAAATTTAAATTAACAGTAACACTAATTGTTCCTTCAATGAATGTTTCCTAATTAGTGCATTACATTTCTCCTGCCCTAATTATATAATCCTGCTTTTCTTTCCTAATTAGAGCAACAAAAGTATTTTGTCCTAATTAGAGTATCCCAGTCTTTCTTTCCTAAGTGGAACAGTGAACTTGTCCTGTTCTAATTAGTGCAAATCAATCTTTCTTTTCTACGTAGGGCAATAAACTTTGTCCTGTTCTAATTAGTGCAAATCAATCTTCCTTCTTAAGTAGTGTCAATAAACTTGTCCTGTTCAAATTAGTGCAACTCGACATTTCTTTCCTAATTAGTGCTGCACACTTGAACGAAACTAGGTGTTACATACTTTTTTTTTAATTAGTGTTGTACCTTTCTCTTATCCTCATTATTACAATCAAACTGTTTGCCTTTATTAGTGCAATCCAACTTGATTTCCACTACTTAGGATAGGACAAATCTCTTGCACTAATTAAGAAAGAAATATTGAGCTGCACTAATTAAAACAGGACAGTTGTATTGCAATCAAGAAAGAAATATTGTTTTGCACTAATTCGGACAAATGAAAGAGTATTGCACTAATTGCCAAAGAAAGATTGGATTGGATTGGATTGACTAGGACAGGAAAATTGTATTGCATTAGAAAATATAGTTTGGCTTTTGGTAGAAAAGATTATTCTTCTTCTTTTATGGGCCGTATCCCTTCAGGACGTAAGCGATCACTGCCTTCCATATCTTTCTGACCCTTGTAGCTCTTAATAAATTTTGTCTTGTTGTTATTTTTCTATGTTCTACCAACCATTTACTGAAACTCATTAAGTATGTTACGTGCTGCTTTTCTCTGTCCCCCTTTCCCACACTCTGTCCTGTGAGTATCAGATTTTCCAAGCCCTTCTTCCTTATTACGTGGCCCAGAAATTCCAAAAGCCTCTTCCTGTGGTTAAAGTGTGTTTCCTTTTCGTTTCCATTTTCTCCAAAACCCTGTCGTTGTTCACATGTTCGGTTCATGGTATCCTCAGCATCTTTCTGTAGAACCACATTTCTGTTGCTACAAGTCTCTTCTTCATTTTTGTGGATATTGTCCAGCATTCAATGCCATACAGAACAGATATCACGCAAAATTTCAGTAATCTTTTCTTTGTTTCTAGCGAGCTTTTTCTGTCTCTTAATACTCTGCTTAGCTTTTGGAACGCAGCTTTGGTCATCCCAATACGCCTTCGAATCTCAGTGTCGCATATTCCCACCCTTGTTAGAACACTACCCAAATATTTAAATTTCTCTACTTGTTTGATTTTAGTATCCCCGATTTGTAATTTCCATTTTGGGCTCAGTCTTTTGTTGATAACCATGCATTCTGTCTTCTTACTTTTTGTACTGAGTTCTTTCTATCCTTCGCTACTTTCTGCAGGAGGTTTTGTAGCTTCCTTTCTATGCCTGCTATCATCACTGTTTCAGCTGCATATCTTACATTGTTAAGATTGTGACCGCCAATAACGAATCCTGGCCATTGCTTTAATCTTGCTTTGTTGTCTTTAAGAGTCAGTATTCATTTTCTTTTTTCCTTTTTTTTTTTAGGTGGAGGTGGACATGGAGTCGAACGCCAACCATTCACATTTGATACACCATAAAGTTACTCTCTCTATCTATTTATCTCTCTTCTTCACACGGACGTATACACACACTAGCATACACACGCATATATATATATATATATATATATATATATATATATATATATATATATATATATATATATATATATGTGTGTGTGTGTGTGTGTGTGTGTGTGAGTGAGTGAGTATGTGTTTCTTATTTTTATTGTTATTTTTAGTGGGAAGGGATGTTTGTGTTATTATTCCTATTTTCATTATTTATTAAAGAGTAGAATTAATAACAACCAACCGGCCTAAATTGAATTTCACATTTTAATAAAATAAAAAAAATGTGATAGAAACTCAAACCCGTTTACCCGTTTAATAAAAAGTAATGTCATATAAAAAAATCTTTTCAAAAATTACTCTGTGTGTGTGCCTGTGTGCGCTCGTGCAAGTGTGTGTGTCTGCGTTTGAGAGAGTGTTGAAAGAAAGAAAGAAACAAACAAAGAAACAAAGAAAGAAAGAAAGAAAGAAAGAAAGAAAGAAAGAAAGAAAAAGAAAAGCGTCCTTGCACAAGCGCTGGTAAGTAATGCACAAATGCTTCAGTAAAAAGGCTGATTTCGACGCTTTAATTATTTTTTATCCAAATTCGCTCCCACATAAAAAGAAAACGATAAATAACACCGTGGCATTAATTAGCCTTATCTCTCGTCATTTTTCATATTATTACAATGTTTGGCCTGGCTGCAAAAGCACTTGCTAAACTTGTTGTTTCATCTCTGTTTTTCTCACGGGTTCATTGCGTACAACGGAATAATGTTTCTCAATTCAATTCTGATGCAATACTGGAATTCATTCATCACCTTCCATTAGTTTAATCATTTGTTTTCTGTGCTTTTCTTCCGACGATCTACCATTAGAAAATAAAAAAAACGACATCATATGTATGTGTGCATGTGCGTAAGCACACTTATCTACTTCTAGATGCTTGCATGTATGTGTTATAAATCCACACAATATATTAGAAGCTATACACACATTCACACAGACACACACACACACATACACACATACACACACACACACACACACACACACACACACACATATATATATATATATATATATATATATATATATATATATATATATATATATATATATATATGGTGTATCAAAAATACTTTTAGAAACTTTGGGGGCGGGATCCTCACGCCAAAACAAGGACAAAGTCCGCATAAACATATGTCCGCAACTCTTTCGTTTC
>OZ038476.1:103842549-103947549 GCA_964036315.1 Acanthosepion esculentum | reverse complement strand
CAGTCACATACCTCACCCCAACCCCTCATCAGTCATTTACCGATTTTTAGGTTGAGCTAAACTTATTTTGCCCATTTTTAAAAGATACATTCCGCTAAGAACCTTATACTGTACGGAATAAATTATTTAAAATTGACATTTGAAAACAAAAAGGTAAAATAAAAATATGTACTAAAGGTAAAATAAAAATATGTACTAAAGAGGTTGGGTCGGTGTAATACCGATGCCATCGTGACAGTGGTCACGGGGGCTGGACAAAAATCAATTTCTGACTTTGATATGCATAAGTATTTGTATGGCGCTCCTCACTTTAAAACGACCTTGAAAATAGGTTTCGCAAGTCCACTAACCGTTATGGCTCTTTCCCATACTTTAAGGGTCTTCTCTTTACTGACATTTTCTTCGAAGTAGTGTGAAAAGTCATCATCCTGATTATATCATTATTTTCTCTTCGAGTTACATGTGATATCCATTTTAGTTGTTGCTGTTGTTAAAAGTCCACAAGTAGTGTGGCTTTTGTTATTTTATACAGTTCTTTATGATTCTACATTGTCAGTCTACGAAAGTCAAAGAAGGATAGTCCTCTCTAAGACCTACAGGCTTGATTCGCTTGAAGTCATTTTTAATTATCGATCTGAAAAAGCGGTTGATAACATTGACCGTTTTTACATTTCTGAACGGGTTGGGCAACATACGTGTCATCCAGTTGTAAGCCTCGATCTGATGAGGTTCCAAATTAAACGTTATAAATATTTATTAAAAATGTTTGAGCTGGCATAAGGCCATGATATTAGGGCACTTTTGATGGCCGAACTCAGTGCTAACTATCCCATAAAGGCAGTTGCCTCAAATGATGTGGTTTGTTATTCGTTATAGTTCTTTGTTGGCGATTCTGTAGCGCCAGTCCACAAGGTTCAACTGGCATTAAGACCACGATAGAAGATATTAGTCACAATATTAGATAGTCATAATGAAGATCGGACTCAATACATCGTTTTGACAGAGAAAAAAGCTACAGCAGTCAACATTGAAACTTATACACCTCACCCAAAGCTTTCCAACTAGCAATGTAAGCGTGACAACAACTGAGTTGCTTAGACACTCATTCGTAGAGCCCAATACTGAATAAAAGTCAATTCGCCAGACTGCGTTTCCAGCCGTTAGATATCATCAGACTTCAATCCTCCTGAAAGAATTTAAAATAAAAATAGCAAATGAACAGCATAAAATGTAATGTTTAATAGAATAAAATTAAGTCAACAAAAATAAAAGAAACTTGATTTCTGTGTTCGTCCACCAGGGAAAAATGCAATCAAAGACACTTTATAAGTGAACAGGCTCTTAAATCGGCCCGATAAATTAAGAAGATTTAGTCGAACACAGAAAAAATAGGATACGTCAGCCGTGAACCATTTAACGGTAGCTAATTTTTACCTTTTTAGGTAATGGTAGCTGTCAGAGGAATAGAAATTTTAAATGGCCGCCAAAGTCATTCGGAAAAAAAAACAGCAGCCGAGGAAGAGAGAATGCAATGTGCATACTCAAAAAATATATGTTAAAGTAAAGGTGCACAAAAATACAGACTGTTTCGTTGTATGATTCATGATAATAATACTGCTTCTTTCTTTCTTTTCTTCTTTCTATTCTTTTACATGATTTTTTTCCTTTTCTTGTCTTCTGTTTTTATTTTTTCGGTCAAAGTATTTTAAAATATCGTTAATGAAACAATTACCTTTTAGTCATTCTTTTCTTCATCGTTCTTTTTCCGCTTTTATTTTTCGTTATCTTTCAGATTTCCAGTTTTCTTAGTTCAGTCAATTTCTATCGAATTATATTAATTTTTCTTTGCGATATGATCTGACATAATGGCTTCTTTATACTCTGAATATTTCTGTGAATCTATTTGTTCTTTTGAGCTCCGTCCGATGTGTTATGATAGGTATTCTCTCTAACGAATATAGTCTCGTCAAGATTAAAAATAATTCTTCAGTAGGTACAACGATACTGCCTTTTATACAGTACCTCATTTACACATTACTATACAACCCTGAAGCTAAGAGGCTTTATACCTTTAGTTGATCTTTGACTTCAACGAACAGCCCTAGAAGACATCATCTGTGTCTCAGAGTTCGTCTCTTTATTTCTTTTTATAGGAAATCTAAGTCTTAACTAATTTATCATCATATGTCCGGTCACACTCATCCCCACATTGTTCCCCACTACCACTGGATACACTCATTCTCTCCTCCCTTTTCTGTTCTTCATTTTCATATCTCTGGTATTCTTCCTGATCACTTTCAAAACTGGTTTTATTCATCCTTTCTGGCGTCGTCTATTCTTCTGCTTTCTCTTCCTCCCTCTTTTCCCTAACTTTATGCTATCTTGGGGTTCTAAATTGGCCTTCGTGAGCCAGTATGTCCTACCCCTTATTTGTTAACACCGCTGTGTTAAATCCCTTTTGCACCACAAAATTCGCCTTTTCAGGACTTGAATCTTTGTCCTTTCTGTACTACACATTTTCATTCTTTGCAAATGACATGGTAATCGGAGCTCTTATTTGTCTTCCCATCAATGTAGATAGACTTTGTCTTATTTGTCTTCTTTGTCTCTAACTTAGGAGTATTCTGGGTTAATAACTCTCTCAATAACAATCCACTGGAGAGAATGCTTTTAATCCCGTGTTTACGGTTTGAACCATTCTCTCCACAATTCCATTTGATTGTACATGGGAAGGTGACGTTTTGTATGGAATGCGGCCAATACGTGTTAACCATGCATATAAACTTTCTTCACAAAACTCAGGTGCATTGTCAGAGACCAAGGTTTTTGGAACTACATTTCTCGAAAACACTATCCTCAACACCAGCTTCACAGTAGCGGCTTTTCTATCTGCGACTTTAATAACTTCAGGACAACAAGAATACAAGTCAACTAATAGCAGAAACGGTCCTATACCTTTAATGTAGGCATGATCCATATGCACTCGTGTCCACAGCTCCATTTCCTTTGGCCAAGAGTGAATTTTAGTTTGCCTAAATTTATTTATTTATGCACACTTTGGGCATTTTTTAGCATACTCTCCCGCGTCTCTCGAATAGCCTGGCCACCATGCCTGCAACTTTAACCTCATTTGCGTAACCAATGTACTTCCATCGTGTACGGTTTTAATTACTTCTTTTCTCAGAGACTGTGGAGACACTATGATATCTCCATTACATATAATTCCTTTTTCTATTGTTAATTTGTGTCTTGACTCTTTACAAGGCCTCTCAGCCATAGAGCTATTACACCATGTATTTCTGTTTATTCTATCCATCATTTTATTCAACACTGGGTCCTGCCTAGTTCCCACCCTAAACCGATTTCAGAGTAATGCGTCTGTTTCTATCCAAAATGCAAAATACTATCGTCACAAGTTTCTTTAATGCATATAATGTCAAAGTCGAACGCCATGAGCTTAATCGCCCATCTTCATATCCTCGCAGATGTGACCTTTGACAACTCCCCTCTGGGGTTGAATATAAATTCCAAAGGTTTATGACCAGATTTTAATAGAAATTTCTTTCCCAGCAAAATAATTTCTAACTCTTTCCGTGCTCCACACAATCGCCAATAGATCGTTCTTAATAATCGAATAATTCGTCTCTGCCGATGTTAGTTTTCTGGATAAGTACATTACAGGGTAATCCTCCTGTGACAGTATTGTGGCTATAGCACAGTCACTGGCAGCATCAGTAGATGACGTCAACTCTTTCGCTGGGATGAAAATTTTAACAATTGGTTTGATTATGAGTGGCTTTTTAATTTTTCAAAAACAACATTCTGTCTTTTTTTCCATTGAAACTCAGTATTCTACTTCCGTATTTCGTTAAATACTTTCACAAGTTCAATATATCGCGGTAGATATATATAACAGAAATTGGTTAATCCTAAAAGAGAGGCTAACTTTTTATTTATTTCTGGATGCATCTATCCCTGATATCTTATTAATTAGTTTATTTTTATCTGGCGATATACCGTCTTTGGATATTTGATATCCTCGGGTTTTGTTTTTTCAAAATAAAACTCGCATTTATCGCGATTAATTGTCATACCCGCGCTATTTTAACTTGCTCCTTTTTTTAGCTCTTCTTTACTTAGCGCACTGGTTCCAATTATATGCAATTATATTTTTAATATCTTCTGAAACTTTGTCGTTGCCATTTTGGAAAATGTGACTTGCTGTTTTTACTCCAAACGGCAGACGAGCCCATCTTATTAATCCTATAGGGATGTTCATTAAGGTGACTTCTTGAAACTTGCTATCAATTTTCATCTGATTATATGCTGACTTGAGGTCAACTTTAGCAAAGTATTCCATACCAGCAATCTCATGACACGCTGTTTCAATGGGAATGAATCAGAACATATATGATGATTCACGCCCACCTTATAATCGCCACAAATTCTTAAATCTCTTTTGGACTTGCATATCGCCTCGGTGAATGAAGCCCAATTGATACCACTCTGGCTGTTTTTTTTCTAATATTCCTTGTTCCAACATTTTGTTCAGCGTAGCAATCACCAAGAGTAGCATCTGAAAAGGAACTTTTCAGGCTTGAAAATACATAGGTTGACTGCTTTCTTTAAAACGAATACTCGCCTCGTATCCCCTTAATAATCTAACATCCAGCTCTACAGACTTCATGGAATTTATCACCTTCGATGTATCCACTCTTAAAACATTAATTCCGAAAAGACTGTGGCTTTTGATGTTTTCCACCACTATGATGGGAATTATCTGGAATCTGTTTTTTAATTTTTTTATACGTGCTTTCAAATCATCCTAAAATTTTGTTAATTGACCCATTGAACTGTTTCAACTGAAGATTACGTTTCTTTAACTTTAAGCTACGTATTCTTTCTCCAAAATTCCTCGGTATCGACATAATATCACTTTCAATATCCACTTGCTTCAGTAAAGTTACTCTGTTCAACTTCACCATTTCCCTACTTTTATCCTGCGCTTTTATTTCAAGTACATCTGTACTTTCAATCGAGGGATCTATAATTTCCACTTTTTTTCCACTTGCATTTCATATGTGCATACAGTCTGGAAATGATTCGTCTTTTTACACATAAAACATCATTTTCCAAAGGTGGACACTTATTTTTGCTCTTTTCATGTACCTTATTGCATGCAATATCTGTATACAATTAAGCTTTTAGTAGCACTCTAAGTCGCCATGATGCCTTCAGAGGCATTACATTTTTTAATCAATTCCAATTGTTGTAAGAACTCCACACATGCTTCCAGATTCATATTATGAGCTTGAAGCCGCTCTAGAATTTTACGCTTGTACGAGATGTCAAACATTCTTTCAATCAGTCTTAGCAAAAATTCATAAAAGAGAAAGAAAATGAGTGACTTTTAAAAAAAATCGTTTAACATTTTATATTCTCTGCCTTATTTTCTGGCAATTTTGAAGGATTTTCTGTCTCAAAAATTAAGGTGGAGAATATGAAATATTAAACGATTTTTTTAAACTCACTCATTTTCTTTCGCTTTTTTAGTCTCGTGCAACGTCAGCTTGGGAAAATGATATAAGATTCAATTATTTGAAACACACAAATGCATACACAAACATTTTTCGTTATCCATCTGATGATGCCATTATAATATCTGATAATGCATTTGCATTATCAGATATTATTTTCGAAACATACTTTCATAAACGTTTTTTCCTAATGTCAATAACTTATATATACACATATATATGTGTGTGTGTGTGCGCGCGGTGGAGGCGCGATCAGTAAGTACATCAATGTCCGTATCCGTGTTCAAAAATAGTCATCTTCTGATCAAAATTCAATCTGATAATTATTATGTTATACATGTTGGGTTATTCGTTCACTCACGTATATATATATATGTATATATATATATATATATATACCAATAGATAATCTAATGGAAATGTTGATGTTCTGTGTACGGACAATATTCTTCCAACTAGATTTTGACATATAGCAACAGAAAGATGGCTTGGCTATGGGATCACCATTGTCACCAGTGATGGCATATATTGCATGCAATACTTCGAGGAAATGGCTTTAGAAACGACACCACGAAAGTCAACAGTATGGCCGAGATACATGTATGACACCATCATACAAAGGGGTGCTAGGCCATGTGAACTCAATCGATCTTCGAACCACTTCCCAATGGAAGAAGAAAATAATATGCTAGCCTCTCTGGATTTACTAATAGTGAATGAGTTCAAAACATCCGTATATCACAAGCTAACCTTCACCGGGCAATAACTCAACTTCAATTCCCAACATTCATACAGTTTGAAGAAAGGGATCGATGCCTACAACACCAGGCAAAAATCATAAGTGGCAATCCAGACACATACCAACAAGAAATGATAAGCAATACTCTTCAGAATAACAAGTACCTGGCAAAGTGTTATAACGTACCCCAATCAGTTATAATATTATATCTCACTTAGGCTACTCAGTATGACATCATTAGAATTCTCTCCGACTGACACCAACAGCCTTCTACTGGCTTACTTTGAGTTCTTTATTTAAGGTGTCTTGCCTAGTTCAATTGTGTTAACACGTGTGTCTTATTTACTACACAACATCCCCCCAGCTTCTGAGATTTCTTTCACTAATGGGCAGCCTCATGTCCATTACCATTCATGTATTCATATGTAAAAACCATATCTGCCTGCTCATGATATGAATATCCTGCCATTGTTAAATGGAACACTTCTCAGTTAACTCACTACTACACACATTAAACGCTGATGACAGACTAGCCACAAATGTACACAAATGACAAATGTAACCAAGTCTACATGACAACACAGCACTATCTACCATAAAATTTCTTCGAACTTAATAACTCAAAAAGGACGGATTTGCAGACGTATGTTTATATGAACTTTTGTCCTTGTTTTGGTGTGAGGAATCTGGCCCTATAGTTTGTAAAAGTATTTTGATACACAATACACATGCACTTAATCCCCTTATTGCAATGCTACATGATGGAATGACTCAACAAACTGTAAAAACATGCAACTTAATGATGTATTCAATAACTAAGCCCTAGTTTTATGCTACAGATGGATTCCGGGAATGCTTTGTTCTCTCTTGTAGAGGTTTTATCATTTATAAATTATAAATCATAATGAACATGACAGTTAGTATATCCGTATATCAGAAGCCAACCTTCACCAGAAAATACTTCAACTTCAATTCCCACCATCCATACAGTGTGAAGAAAGGGATCGTCTGATGCCTACAACACCAGGCAAAAATCATTAAAAATTAAAAATAAAAACATAGCCTTGAGAATAACAACTACCTGGCAAGCGTAACATCGGTATCTAAATATGGGAACAGAAGGGAAAAGGAGGATGACAAGAAAACTAAGACGGTCTGTTTACATTACGTCAAGGGCTTATCGGAAAAGCTTCAAAAGATCTGCGGTCTCTACAACATCGGGATACTATTGAGAAGCAGTTTCACTCTACAGAGAAATCTCTGCCGAGTAAAGCCTTATACGGGGGAGAATATGATCAAGGCCTGCATGTACTCGATCCCTTGCCATTGTGGCAGAGAATACAAAAGTGAAACAAGCCTCTCCCTAAAATTAAGGCTAGATGAGCATCGAAAAGCCGTAGTGCGCAGTGAATCAATGAAATCTGGCATGGCTGGTCATGTATAGAGAGAAAGGGTTTGTCATCAGCCCCTATGAATGAAGTGAAAATACTGGACAAGAAAGAACACTGGAGAGTTAGACGTCTGAAAGAATCAGTGTATATGCTATGCTATGAGGACTTCCTTAGTAGACCTAGCATATCAATAAATACATTATGGGAGAAAGAAACATAACATGACTTCAAACATATCAGAAGCAGTCAAAACATGACTGTCTGATGCAGTAGTGGCAGCCTAATCAGTTAGGTTAAGTTTAAAGTTCTAAGTTTACCACAGAAAATTGTCCTACGAACCATGGTCATAGCCTATTAGATAAAAGAGTTGGTTTGTGAATTTCGTGACATAGTTTGTGGTGAGTCCAATCCCTGGGTGTGACAGAGTGGAAATTCAAGGTAAACGGACGAGTAATAACTGAAGAGTATTAAAAACATAACAATTAGACGATATTGGAGTAGGAAACCTCTGAATTTAGATCGTGGAGGGCTATTAAGAGACAGTCTGTGTTCCATTTCTTTCTTGTTAATTATTCCTAAAAGTGTGGCTGGTTCTATACTAGCCTTAAAGACTTTATCAAAATGATGCGTGGAGAGTTTGGAATTAACTCTTATGTCCTCATATGTCGCTAACAATGAAATCTATCACAGATATATGTAAGTGTGCATGTTTTTGTGCCGATGAAATGTTCCAAGCATTTTTCTTATACTAAATTACTGCAAATTACATTAATAGTCAGCATATGAATCAGTTGAGATTCTTGATGCAAAAAAACAATGAAAAAAAGAATATTATTACGATCAATCTTTACGTTCGGGTTTGTTTCTTTCATTACTGTTTTTTGTTTCTATTCAGTTTTATTTTACTTTTTCACTCCCTGTTTCTTCCTTTTTTCATTTCTTGTTTGCTTGCACGTTCATTCATTTCAGAAATGTATCTATGCAGCCAATCCCTGATCATACACTGGTGCTCTCAAATATTCACACATTGAAAAACACTCGCTCTCTCTCTCTCTCACACACACACACACACACACACACACACATGTATATATATATATATATATATATATATATATATATATATATATATATATATATTTAAAATAATAAGAAAGAATAGTGATATTTATAATTCAGAGTTCATAGCTTTTATTTTTATTTTTAAAAGACAGTGCTCAATACGATCCGTAGAGCTTAATATTAAAATTATTTTTTTTTAAATGATTTCAGCACGACACAAAACATGATACGTTTCAAAACGGAAAACTCCAAATCTAGATTAATTTTAAAATGAAAACTACAATACCATTATCAAGCGAAACTCTGTATTGTAAATTTAATTTTAAAATTAATCTCGATTGGGATTATAATATATATATAATATATATATATATATATATATATATATATATATATATATATATATATATATATATGTGTGTGTGTGTGTTCACGCGTGTACGTATGCGCGCATACTTAAGGAATATACTTTGGGACATTTTCGAATCTCTGTTTGCTGACTTTATTTTTGTACCCGAAACATAAACATTTAAATGTATTTGTTTTTAATCCGACATTATTTCTTATTACTATAAAGGAACATTGCTAAGGGGCGATATAAGTGCTTTTGGCCAATTCATTAGCATTTTTAAGGAATTCGTTGTTAATATTTTTTCTTGCGTTTATATTAGAAGCTTTATTGTTTGGGGGTTGTAGAAATTCTATGCTATGCTAGATGAAATGTGGCTGTGATTTCCCTGTTGCAATGTGGTTGCGATTTCCATGTTTTAAACGACAATCAACACGTTACTACCGTCGTGAAATAGGGTAAGATTGAAGCTTGGCTTAAATTGTTTTCATATAAAGAGCCACAATTATCTGAGTCCGTCATTTACAATTAGATTTCTTTAGAATGACGGTGTTATCTACAATATTTCTAATGGGATACGAAGTATTTGGTGGTTATTTAATTGCTTTCTTATCGCACTTTGTGGTTTGTCAGCCTTCGATTTAGTGTTGGTGATGTGTATCCAATGTAGTGATTCGGTTTATTACAAAAATATTCCTAATGGGTTAGGAAGGTCTTGCTAGATATCTAAGTACTTTCTTATGCCACTGAAAACACTTAAGTGGTTTGTCAGCCTTTGACTTATTGTCGATGATGTATATCGAATGGAGTCATTCGGTTTATTACAAAACTCGTACGAGGCAGCGAAATTGATAGACGATATTGATATTTAGATTTGATAGGTGTGTTGTTATTGGTAATTATGAGGTTGACAATTTTCTGTACTATACTGTAAGTTTTACACGAACGCTGTGCAAAGTTTTGACTGAATTTGGAATTGATAAAGTAGGTACAAGCGGAGCTACATTCTTACTGTTCGAAAAGACGCGCGTTGGGCATTGAGTAAAGAAAGTGGAGCCGTGACTTGCAATTGCTGCGAACGCGCGAGGGGGTCTAACGTTAACAGATTCATACCCCGATAAATCTAGAAAAACAACTGATAATGCATCTCAAAGCAATCACGTGTAATATATATATATATATATATATATATATATATATATATATATATATATATATATATATATATATATATATATACATACATAGTCATCCACGGACAGACTGTTTCGCTGTATCACAGCTCTTCGGTGTGGCTAGACGTCGGATTGCTTCAAGCCGGGATCGAAACCCGATCGATTTAGCATCAGTCAGAGGTACTACCCTTATGCTATCGTCGCACGGCAGAGAGAAAGGGAAATTTTAATGGTCTCTATGCGAAATGCGCCAGGAGAGCTCAATTCATAGTTGAAGCCATACGTTAATAGCAGTAGGAGCCAATGTTTTTAAAATGGCCCTTTTCTCCAGAGTTCAACCCAACCGGATTTCCCGAAAAGATATATATAGTTATCTACAAACAGACTGTTTCGTTGTATCACAGCTCTTTAGTGTGGCTAGACGTCCGATTTAGCATTAGTCAGAGTTCCTACCCCTAGGCTATTGTCGCACGGCACAGAGAAAGGGAAATCTTTATCGTTTTCTATACGAAATACACCAGTAGCCAGGAGAACTCAATTCATAGTTGAAGAATAATGCGTTAATAGCAGTAGGGGGCACTATATATATATATATATATTGTCACGAAACAATGAGTTCAGCATTATTAGTGTTCCTGATCTGGCGGCTCAGCTTTAGTGACTTTCCTACCGCCATAAGTTTGCATCATTATGTCTTTTCTATAAATATATTCATAGCAAGTGTTCGTATGGGCTCTTCGCTATGATACCTAGACTTTTTAAATTTAAATGCAGTACTAAACTGGCGTCGAAATCTCATCAATTCCAATTCTTAGTTGAGCTGATTCGATATAACCGTCAGTTCTATGCAAAGATTTTCTTATTCTTCCACTTATCCCTTGTGGAAATTACTCCCCCCTCCATGCTTCCCAGCCAACTTCAATCTGCAAAAATTTAAATGCAATGTCAATTGATATCAGCTGTCCTCCTGATTATTCTTTTCTCTTCCGGCTCATTTTAAATATATGTGTGTATGTATATATATATATATATATATATATATATATATATATATATATGTGTGTGTGTGTGTGTGTGTGTGTGTGTGCGCGCGCGCGTGTGTGTGTGTGTGTCTATCTATCTCTCAGTGTGTCTGTATCTATCTATCTATCTGTCTTGATCTGTTCATATCTATCTATAGATAGATAGATAGATATGAGTAAAGATAAAAAGAAAATAGGATGAAAAACATGTAACATTTATACATTCCGAGTGTTACGCCTTGATAAGCACACTACAAATATCTATACTCACATAGTAACTCCTGCCTATTTACGTACGCACGCACATACCTCGGCCCATTTGTGTCACATCATTCACTTCACATGAGCAATCTTGAAACACGAAGGTCAGCATCAAGTGTCTTCTCTTCTTGTAAAGACGGCGTCTCAATTTCTCACCTTTTCAAGTATCAATTATACAGAATCAGCGACCGATCGCAGCCACTACTACATCCTTCAGGCCGATGATGAAGCGCTGACGTAAAAGGGGCGGAGCCGGTCATATCGTGTTGCAAGTGGCCAATTCCCGGTAAGTATTCTCATGCTGAAGCTTTCTTTTGTCATTGCTAACAATGACTTCTTCGAACCTGTCTAGAGCAACCCTAGCAATCGTTATTTCTCTACTCAGGTCGGTGAAAGAATAAAGATGTTTTCTAGATATAGGCCGATTATATTTATTTATCAAGGAGGCAACCGCCGGAGAGTTGCCTCTCATAAACTTTTCTATAAATACTTTCATGGTAATTTTTCGAATGAGCTCTTCGTCGTGGGTTGAACTTAGGCAACCCCGCCCGATATTAGGCTACTTTAGGGTTGTTTTTGCTTCTTTAGTTTATTTATTCCAGTTAACTTAGCTAGGGTATGTATGCTCATTGGCCCCTTTTATTTCTGTCCCTATTTTCTTTAGTTTAATTTCCCACCCCTCCTTCGTTAGGTAGTCAGTGATGTTAGTTCTCTGGTGGATGCGGGGTATCTTTCGTTTCGGGTGTGTTTTTTCATATTTGTTGTTGTGTCTGAGTATGTGTTTGTGTGTGTGCTTGGAATGAATGAATGTTCTATATTATTATAGTCCCGCATTGATTTCGTCCAGTTAACTGATGTTACAGCCATAGTCAAGGACTGTGGAGGTTTTTATTACTAACATTATTTTGTTTAGTTTCTTATAAATAGATTTGTATTCATATTGTAAATACTCATTAAGGTTAGTTTTTTTTATATTGTTGTTTTATTCCCCACATATACAGACAATGAATCGTGCATATGGAGAATAATTAGGTTTTTCATAGAGACAATGGTGGATGTGGTAATAAAGGTAAGAATGTGTTGTTTTGATGTTAGGAATATTGTGGATATGTTTGGATCAGTGTTTGTGGTTACTTAAGTTTAAATTCGAAACAGAAGATGACCGTCCTTTTCCCCATTATTCACTTTTGTCCTTGTGCCACATTTTCTATAAATAAGCGGAAATAAATATTGCTCTTCGTTATGGTGCCATGACTTCGAATTTAAGCGCAGTTCTATGCGACAAGGTCTCGACAATTTACAATTGAGCTGGCTAGATGTAACCGTAAATTTTATGCTAAAAGTTTTTTTTCGCACTCCTCGCTTGTGGAACTCTCTTCCGGTCCGATGCTTTCCAGTCAACTTTAATCTGCAAAATTTTAAATGCAAAGTCAATAGCTATCTGCTGTCCTCTCGACTACTCTTCCTCTGTTCTCGCTCCTTATCAATGTTCCTATTTCTAATTTTTCCACACCCAATAACGTATTGCGTCTTAGTGGCTTTACTGCCTTGCTTCGGGTGAACTCGATTAAAAATAAGAGGCTTTCTATATTCGAAAAGGATACTAACAAATAAAGGTCTCTTCATTATATATATATATATATATATATATATATATATATATATATATATATATATAATATTCAACGTGTTATCTCCCGATTTTGACTTTCGCAAAAATAACGCTCTTCAAGAACAATATTAAATCAATCGAATTTATTAACAAATACCATATCTGTTTATATTTCTGAGATTAGGCATTGCAACAAATTACACTATTTACATTATTTGGGTTGTTGTCCCTATCTTTATTGTCACATCCATAACGTTTCGGTCGTTGTAGACTCCGGCCTTCTTCTATATGTTTGGAGGAAATAGAACATATTCTCAATGCCTTTAGTGAGCGACCCAGGAATGTGAAGATTAGATGTCAACCCATTTCAGGGGATAAACATGGAAAGAACGTCTGCACAAAAGTCATCAAACCAATCTTCAACATACAGATTGACTATTCTGGGTTCCGCTCAAAATTCAAATATCACCTGAAGTAGGCCGAGGCGTACAACGGCCTAAACGCTGTAAATATGAAAATGCAGGTGAGGACAATAGTCCAAACGATGTACCTAGTATAAACAAATATTTATCTTATTTAAAATACGCTCCATTTTATTCTAACTGAAAATTGTATTGGTGTATTGACCAGTGAAAACAAAATGTGTATAGACCCGTATTCTATTTTAAAGAATTCATAGGTAGATATATGTATGTCTGAATATATATATATATGTATGTGTGTGTGTGTGTGAGAGAGAGAGAGAGAGAGTGTGTGTTTGTGCGCGCGTGCGCGTGTGTGTATGCTAAATTTATTATATATATATTCTTACATATATATCGAGAAGACAAAATGAATAAATTAAACAATCGGAAAATAATAGACAAAACGCGTCGGCAAGGATTAAGTACTATTTTCCAATTGTCTACTTTATTCACGCACACACACACACATACACACAAATATATACATATATATATATATATATATATATATATATATATATATATATATATATATATATATATATATATATATATATATATCATAATCATTTACCACTTTATTTACTTAGAGCATTATTGCCCCGCGGTGGTCACCACTCCATCACACAATTATGGTAACATTCAAGGCAGAATAATGCAATGGCTACCGGGGATGTCCGTCCCCACTCTCAGTATATATATATATATATATATATATATATATATATATATATATATATATATATATATATATATATATATATATATATATTTATATATATATAATGAAGAGATTATAATGGTTCCAACGAGAGAAAAGTGTGTATATTAAAAAGAAGAGAAGTACCGTAAACTTTTTGGGTTGTAATGTGGATTTTTTTTAAATTTTATTCTTTATTTTTCATATATATATATATATATATATATATATATATATATGAAAAATAAAGAATAATATATATATATATATATATATATATATATATATATATATATATATATGTATATATATATATATATATATATATATATATATATAAAATACCTTTACATGTTTTAGTATAGCCTAACCGCTTATTTAACGTGTGATAATATTCAGAGGATTTAGAAAAAAATTTCATTCAATTAAATAATTGTATTTATAATAACAAAACAAATTCTAGTTGGTTAGTTGGTTGATTAGTTGGTTGGTTGGTTGGTTGGTTGTCTTAATTGGCGGCATATCAACTTCTGTATGTTATTTAATACCATAATCTAAATATTTTGGACACAATTTTATGGCTTCAACTAAATATATTTGGAACGTAATTGAATGCCTTCATCAACAGATAAAATGTATTATTGGTAATTTTGCTATAAAATATATTGCTGGTAATTCTATTATAATTATGTATTGTTGGTAATTTTTTATATATAAAAATGTATTGCAGGTATTTTTACTACAACAATGTATTTTTATGCTTTCATAGTGTTTTTGTTTTTATTTTGATGCTTCACTATTTGGCCATAGCTGGGACCCCTAAGAGGTGCTACCACCCAGAGCCAAGAAGCAACACTAATTAAGAGGTGATCAGCGGTCGGCCAAAGATTACTAGGAGTTTTTTAGACCTGTAGAGTCACATTTTTCTTTCACTTCACCCCAAGTAAAACAATAAAGCCACTAAGACGTAAGAGGTTACTGAGAGTGAAAGAAGCTGAGAAAACGTTATTGAGGAGAAAGGACAATAAAAGAACAGGTTTAAAAAAGACAAAAGGTGACGACTGACGCTACATTTACATATGTTAGAACCTTTAAGAAAAGTGTGAAAGGAGAAACTATTAGAATAGAAAGTGTGGTTATATGTAGCAAATTCAAAACTGAAATTATGATACCGCGCTGTCAATCTAGTACTACGCTTACATTCATGAAGTCGAGACACCAAGGAGGAAATCTCATAAGAACAATTACGATGAAGACTTATCTGTATAGAAAAAGTCACATGGAAACTCCACCGTTATAACGGTGGATAAGTGATTGAAGCTGAGATGCTAGGTCAGATTCTTCTTGGGATTTTGTCAAGAATCTCTAGATACATAGCAGAAGCCAAAGATCACATGTGGCAACAATATTCAATCTACAGACGAATGATAGAATTATAAACATGTAAAAGATGTATTTGATTTAATGTCTGATACATAAATGGTAAAGCTTAATTCCATTCACCGAATATCAAGATTTTTAAAAGAGCATAATAAATTATGTACAAATTGTCCGAATGTTCTGTATATCCGAACACTATCGACTATACTTTTAGCCATTTTCAAGGATGATTTTATTGTTACTTTTACTGAATGCATGAATTCTTTTTATGTATGTATATAGATATAAAGAGATAAAACTAGATTTTCATACCGATCTTATTAGATCATTGCAAAAGTTCGTGCCGGATTGGAAAATTAAAAACAAAATTTTATATAATCGCATAAACATTTATTATTCAAGCAGATAGTCGATATTGTTTAAAAAAACTGTCTCCCATCGTTCTAAAAGCTTGTTGATGCAATTTCCATAGACACTATGTGATTTTTGCTGGAAGAAACTTGTGAGGTAGTTTTCGACTAAGCGTACATAGTCAAAGTTTTTGTCATTTTCATTTGATCCGGTCTCTACAAAACAATTTAGTTTTGTAGAGACCGGAACAAATGAAAATCCGAAGGATCCAAGTCAAACGAATACGGCGTGTGATGAAGGATTTCCCATCTCAACTCCTTGAGCTTCTGCAAGGTCTGTTTTGCGTTGTCGTGGTTAAAGATGTCACCTTTTCGATTTTCAAAAATCGGCCGTTTTTCTTGAAGCCAAGTCTCTTCAAATATCAAACGGCAGTTGGGACATCAAAATATTTGGGGATTTTCAAACACTTAGCAAACGTTTCTGTGGAAATCTTCTGTCTATTCTCCACGATGGCAAGCAGAGCGTCTTCATCCACATCGGAAGTTAGTCCAGAAAGCGGTTGATCATTCAGTTTAAAACGAATCTGCCAAACCGCTTTTTAACCATCCGAAGAGTTGGAACACAATCTAAACAAACCTTCTGAATGTTTTTTTATCACAGTTTCAAGGCTTATACCTTTTTCGATATTCATAGAGTATAATATGGCAAATGTGCAACTTTTCATCATCCATCTTTAAGGCATTCATTTGTGGACAAAACGCTGATATTCAACAAAGTCTGATTCTCAACTGATCGAAGAAAGATTTCAATCTAGAACACACCAGAAATCGTCTACAAAAAGAACACCCGTGTTAATTTGAGGTCATTTTATATTTTTTAAAAATCGGACAGAAAATTTGCAATAATGTGATAATTAAATATAAACGGTTTAAACCCTAATTTTATTCCCCTATTTTTTTCACGTTGTGTATTTGTTTCTGTGAGTATTCTCGTGAGATTTTGACCTGTCATTACAACCGGCTCTTCAAAATCCCTCCAAAATCAATTGACTACAATCTTCAAATGTCAATCGGTATACATATGCAAATCTGTAAACATATACACAGTACCGCGCCCTTTGTTTGCAACTACAGGGCGTGATGGATAAATTGTCGTCTAAATTACGCAAAAATGAAAATAATACTGACATCTCATGTTAACAAATATATTTACCAAAAATTACAGAAAAATATCTTAAAATGCTAAAGAGTAAATTTATTCAATAAAATCGCCTTTGGCTTCAACCACGGCCTCCAGACGACTTCGGAATCTCTTGCATCTCCTCTGGGCGGTACAAAGCAGCACTATCTCATCAAGGCAGTTGATGTAGACTTCCATGGTGAGTCTTTTGCCCTCACCAACAAATTCAGGAGTTCTTTTCTCATCAAAACGATCAGAGTGAGGTTTTCGAGCTGCCGTACTTTCGTAATTAGCATAAGAAAAATTCAACACTTTTTCGAATCCTCTGCACTGTCCTCGGATTGACATTCAAACAGATTGAAATGTTCGTATTAGAGCTTCCGGTGCGAATACCAAGTAGTACAGCATGCCGTTTCCAAATTTCGGAGTGAATTGCCACCTGGTGATTTTTTTTTTCTCAGACGGTGCTCATCTGATCCTATTATAATGTACAGTCGACATAATCAATAACAAACAACGCGCATGCGCGAAATTAAAAATATAAAATGGCAACAATTTACCCATCGTATCGTCTATGCATGTGAACGGTTCGGAGCACCCATACATGATAATGTTGCTATGGTTACAACGACGTCATGATTTATAACCCATTACGCCACATTGATGATTAATCAATTCTAAATTGAATACCGGAGCAATCAATTTCTGACGTTGCTTCAGTTGTTGCTACCAGTCACATTGCTGTGGTAGTTGTGTTTTCCATCGCTTCGACTGCCCTCATTCATAAGCCTGAAAGGAATATTAACAAAAAGCAAAGAGAAAATTAATATCGAGAAGAAAAACACGAGAGATGCAAATATAAAAATCAAAGATTTACTTTTTTTTTTGTTTCTTTTTCTAGCAATCAAGTTACGAAAGTTAACGCGCAACTCTAAAATTCCTGTCGATTTGTTCTATTGTCTGGTAACAATAATAACAGAGTTGTTCACCATATTAGCCAGATGGGGTGTAATTGACGTAGGCGCAGTTTGGCATATACATATTCGAGATCTAATTATTGACATCATAAAAAAATTGAAAATGCATATATAGAGATATTTATCGTACTGATCCTTGTGCTGCATAAAGTAAGTGAATGTAGCGCCAAAACGAACAAATATAAAATAGGCAAATAAAGCGTTCGGAAATTAATTAACCTCCACCACCTGACGAAACCTCAATGGTTGCAACCAAGTTAGTGTAAGTAATTGATCTTCCTATTTTATATATATATATATATATATATATATATATATATATATATATATATATATATTGATTGCTTCATCAGACTAAGGCAATGTTCTTGGAATTTTATATATATATATATATATATATATATATATATATATATATATATATATATATATATATATATATATATATATGTGGGGGCTGTAAGGGATAGGGAGATATAAAACTAAATTAAATGCTAGTTAGAACTGCGCACCGAAAGCAAACACTGAAAATGCAGCAATGCCAACTTTTTAAATTTATAGCGCCAGATAGCCGTGTCGCCAGTTCGAACTATTACAATAGAATTTGAGGGTACATGTAGAAATTTCAACAGCAAAAGGATGAGACCTAGCTACCAATCTAGTACTACGCTTAAATTTGTGAAGTCGAGGAATCAAAGAGAAAAAAAGGAATCAGAACAATTGCCATGAAAATATTTATAGAAAAGTCACAGGGAACCAACTTTACGGCGGTGGAAAAGTAATGGAAGCCGAAATGCCAGATAGATAACATTTACCGTAAACATAGATTTAGTCAAGAATCTGTAGTTGGCTGATTGATTTGGTTTTGACGAATTATCAACATTTGTTGGTTATTTAAAGCTGAATATATTTGGGATTGTAAGAATTTTTTGTAAGTGAATATTACACGAACAATTTCTTTTTAGAATAACAATGCATTTTCCAGATTCGAGTCATACTATTTAACCCATAGTTAGTTGGAGGAGATGGATCCATGCCTCTTCTAATGCTATTTTCGTGTAAGTGAATGTAATGAACTCGACTGGAATTCAAACTGGCTCTGTGATTTTTCATCCCTATATTCATAATGATTTTTTACACCAACCGCACATCCACTTAAGAATTTCTAGATACATTGCTGAAGCGCCAGACCAGATGTGCTAACAATATTCATTGCACAGATGAAGAATAATCAGATTTGCAAGACAGTTTCTGGTGAGAACTATTGTCTAGTTGTTATGGGAACTTACCCATAATAATAATGGACTATTCCGGACATCATAAATACTGGGCCTCAAGAGGAAGCAGCAGACAGTCGTTCAGGTCAGAGTCAGTCAGAGACAGAGTCGCGTCAGACGATTACTGTAAGACATTGGAATAGTGATACTTGTCGAGACAACATAGTTCACTCTAACCAAATCTGATAGTCATTACTACTACTACTACGATTTCTTTTGTACATATTTCTGTTTGTAATATATCTGTGTTATTCCATACCTGAGTTATTCTTCATTGGTTCTACCTTAGACCATGACAGCGGTACAAGGAACTTGGACCATAACACTGGTACAACACGTTTCTAGCAGCAGACTCAATATAATCGTTCCAATTCATATAAGTAGTAAACGTTAGATCAGGAAGGCTCAATGATTTATTTCCTGGATGTTAACATCAGTCGTACTGATCGAAAGAAGAAAAGGTTCTCTTAGATGTTTAAAACAGAGCAGTTTAGGTTTAGAGGCATTAAAATTAACAAGACATTTCTTGATCCAGTTAATAATAGATTGAAGAACTTTTTCAGGATTAGTTGCCAATTTGATTTTATCGAACCTATCAGACTTTGCAGTAAAACTGGTTATATTGTGAGGTATAGCGAGACTGCTCTGATAATAATTACACTCGAGTTATTACGGCTTATTCTCGTTCAGATAAAAGCTTTTGTAGATGTACTGCTGCTGAGTTTGTAGCAGTTTCTCGAATTTATTTATATTAACTCGGAAGTTTTCATTTTCCGATAACTTTCGTCACTTAGCTGTAATTTCTTTTTATTTAGCTCTTTGGGACCTATTTTTTTTTAATATTTGTCATCTATCTTCCCTGTCACTCGTCTAACTATAACTTTGTCACACAGGTTGTTCGTCGGATGTGAACACTTAACTCAGCTGGAGCTGGCCTTACATCAAAGACATTCAGGAGGAGACAACGCAACGACACAAGAGAATTCTGGTTGGCACATAGGGACAAATGACGGTTAATTCGCCTATATTCAAAAACCTGCACGCACACACACACACACACACACACACACACACATATATATATATATATACATACATATACATATATATACACACACACACACAACTGAGAAAAACATGTAAATTGCAAGAATATTACGCGTTTTTTCAAACTAACAGACTCTCTGCCTAAAAGCGTGCTATATATATATATATATATATATATATATATATATATATATATATATATATATATATCAGCCAGTTATGTGCCATGTGTGATACACGCTTAGGCGATTATGTATCTTTCGATACATGACTGACGAGGCAGATTTTTTCCCGCAGTAGTTTGCCATTTCTTTCTGCGGTAGACCAGTTGCCATCCATTTACCCATAGCTGGGGGAGGAAGAGGATTCATACGTGAATGTAATGGATTCGACTTGAATTCGAATTCGGCTCTCCGATTCCTCAATCTGAACCGCTATCCATTACTCCATCGAATTATAATATTCAATAAATTACTAAAGTTTCAAGTGACTTATCTGATTAGCAATTTCAAGAGTTTCTCGTCGAAACGCTCGTCAGGGCCAGATGAAAACTCTAGTGAACTTATTGCCAGATTTCATATTTATACTTTTTCTAGGTAAACGAACGTTAATTCTAACTTTAATATTTGAACTTCTTGACGTGATAGAATTTCGTTCAAAATGTCCCAAAATTTAAATTTAGAACCAGCTAATTTATACAGTGTTTCACAGTTTGTAAACCAAAATGATCAGGCACAAATCAAGGACCCTAAATGATAGAGTTATGAAAATTACATTTATTGAAAGGTAAAATGATAATATTTTTTCTTTTCTTTTTTTTTTTTTGCAGTGTGTGCAGTGCATGTGGTTAAGTATGTGTATGGGATACCTCTTCACCTCTGTAAGCATGTCTAATGCGGTTGAGGCTGGTGGGAGTTATATATATATATATATATATATATATATATATATATATATATATATTATAAATTAATAGATTTAAAATATGGTTTTACCGCTACACAGTGATGACCATGTTTCAGAAATGGAAGCTAAAGCCCCTGAATTTAATTTTGTTATTAAACCAAAGACATTAGTTCCATTTCCTCATCAAGCGAATTTTGGAGTAACTTACTTTTTAAAATTTACGGTTGTTAACGGCACAGGAAAGATTCATAGTTTGAGGGTTTCCAAGGTTACTGATACATCCATTCATCTAGACAAGGGGTGGTAGAGGGTTCAATTTTTAATTTTCGTTGTCTCAGTTAATAGTTACATTTGAAAGCGGGGTTATGTTTAGGGATGGGTAGGGATGTATCTTTTAACAAATTCTGACATCCGCTAAATTCATGTCATCTGGGTTTATTTCTAACGGCAAAAATTCTTATGGTATTATTTCTATTTGTATATTTAAAGATTTTGAGGGACTGTTTAGGTTAGAATATGTTTTATCCACCTTTCTAAAAAGTTATTTTTAATATTTAATATACTATACTCCTAGTTAAAAACCAAGTAAATGTATTAGGATTACTTACAGTATTTAAAATTATTTATTCTTATCGAGTATAAGTAAATATTATTTTATTTTATTTTATTTTATGTAAACTTTATGACAATGACGGCAAAGGTGGTTAAATTATTTCACTAATTCAATAAACTTAGTATTATAAATGTATATATGTATGTATAAAGGACATTTAATGTTCAATATTATATTCTAACTTATTAATTTCACATGACTTTCGGTGTTCACTTGGATTCTTTCCAGTGTTTGAATTGCTTTGAGAGAGGTGTTATGGTTAGAGTACGTTTTATTTAATTACAATTTTAAAAGATATTTAGGTTAGAATCTGTTTTATTTAATTTCAATTTTAAAACATTTTTAAAAATTCTACTTTCAAATTTAACTTTTTAATTTTAATCGGCTATATTTCTTTATAAACCAAGTAAATGTAATATAATTATCTACATTATTTAAAATTATTTATACCCATCAAATATGAGTATGTATAATAATCAAGTAATTTTTTTTTTTTTTTTTTTTTTATAGATTATTTAAAGATTATTTAAAGAAAACTTTTGGCAATGACGACAAAAAATAGCTATTTCATTTCTCTGATTCAGTAAATTTTTATTTTTTATAAACTTAGTAATATATAGTTTCTCATGTATGCATAAAGGACATGGGTCATTTAATGACCTACATATTCTAGCCCTTCTTATTAACTTCCACTTCACTGTAGGTGTCTTATTGGATTCTTTTAGGTGCCAAAAGTACTTCGAAAGAGATGTTTGACTTTTATACTTATTTATCCTAAACGAGGATTGATGTTGGTAGAACCTCTTTTTGAACTCATGGCTAGTGCAACCTATATAAATTTTTATGTTTTCAGGGTTTTCAACAGAAGATATATTACATTGGTATACTACTGATTCTATGCAACATTTATTTTGTAAAGGACAGTTTTGAGGGTTTCTACAATTACATAATTTTTGTTCACCCTCATTAGTTGTTGTTTGTATTTTTCCCTTGTCTACAATTTTTTGGTTCTGGTATAAGTGTTTATTTAAGATATTAGTATTATGTTTCTTAATTATCTTTTCTAGGTTATCAGTACAGCTATAACTTAATTTTAGTGTATTTCTATTGAAAATGGTACTAAGTTTACTTCCACCGGGAAAATGCTTGAGTATTAATTCAAGGAATTTTTGTCCCAATTTGTTTTTTACCATTTGGTTGTATGGGGGTGTATACCAAATTATTTTCCTGCTTCTGTTTTTCCTTGTAGACAAGGGAAAAATACACCTAAAAGAATCCAATAAGACACCTACAGTGAAGTGGAAGTTAATAAGAAGGGCTAGAATATGTAGGTCATTAAATGACCCATGTCCTTTATGCATACATGAGAAACTATATATTACTAAGTTTATAAAAAATAAAATTTACTGAATCAGAGAAATGAAATAGCTATTTTTTGTCGTCATTGCCAAAAGTTTTCTTTAAATAATCTTTAAATAATCTATAAAAAAAAAAAAAAAAAAAAAAAAAATTACCTGATTATTATACATACTCATATTTGATGGGTATAAATAATTTTAAATAATGTAGATAATTATATTACATTTACTTGGTTTATAAAGAAATATAGCCGATTAAAATTAAAAAGTTAAATTTGAAAGTAGAATTTTTAAAAATGTTTTAAAATTGAAATTAAATAAAACAGATTCTAACCTAAATATCTTTTAAAATTGTAATTAAATAAAACGTACTCTAACCATAACACCTCTCTCAAAGCAATTCAAACCCTGGAAAGAATCCAAGTGAACACCGAAAGTCATGTGAAATTAATAAGTTAGAATATAATATTGAACATTAAATGTCCTTTATACATACATATATACATTTATAATACTAAGTTTATTGAATTAGTGAAATAATTTAACCACCTTTGCCGTCATTGTCATAAAGTTTACATAAAATAAAATAAAATAAAATAATATTTACTTATACTCGATAAGAATAAATAATTTTAAATACTGTAAGTAATCCTAATACATTTACTTGGTTTTTAACTAGGAGTATAGTATATTAAATATTAAAAATAACTTTTTAGAAAGGTGGATAAAACATATTCTAACCTAAACAGTCCCTCAAAATCTTTAAATATACAAATAGAAATAATACCATAAGAATTTTTACCGTTAGAAATAAACCCAGATGACATGAATTTAGCGGATGTCAGAATTTGTTAAAAGATACATCCCTACCCATCCCTAAACATAACCCCGCTTTCAAATGTAACTATTAACTGAGACAACGAAAATTAAAAATTGAACCCTCTACCACCCCTTGTCTAGATGAATGGATTTATCAGTAACCTTGGAAACCCTCAAACTATGAATCTTTCCTGTGCCGTTAACAACCGTAAATTTTAAAAAGTAAGTTACTCCAAAATTCGCTTGATGAGGAAATGGAACTAATGTCTTTGGTTTAATAACAAAATTAAATTCAGGGGCTTTAGCTTCCATTTCTGAAACATGGTCATCACTGTGTAGCGGTAAAACCATATTTTAAATCTATTAATTTATAATATTAATGCTCTGTAAATTTAAATTTACATAGAGCACTATTGTGTAAAAATAAAAATATCTATAAGAACACCGGATTTTATATCTTACTGTTCTTTCCTTTTTATTTATATATATATATATATATATATATATATATATATATATATATATAAATTCATCCACAGAAGATTGTATCGCTGTTTCACAGCTCATACGTGCGGCTAGAATACCGATCGCTTCAAGCCGGAACCGAAACCGGACCGATTTGGCATCAGTCGGAGATTCTAAGCCCAAGAGAGAAATGCGAATTTTTATGTATTTATTTTTTCATAAACACTCTAGTGACCGTGAGAACTCAATCCAATTTGGAGAGTCTTGCTTTATCAGCAGTAATAGTGACTGTTTACAAATTCGCGTTTTTTTTCCTGTCGACCGATTTAATTATTTTTCCGGAGCTAATATCGTGACCCACAGACAGACTGTTTCGCAGCCCATCAGTGTGGCTAGACATCCGATCGCATCAAGTTTGACCGAAACCAGACCGATTTGGCATCAGCCGGAGATTCTAACCCCTAGGCTATCGACGCCCGACAGAGAGAAAGGCGAATTTTTACGTATTTATTTTTTCATAAACACGCCAGTGGCCAAGAGAACACAATCCAATTTGTGTGTGTGTGTGTGTGTGTGTGTGTGTGTGTGTGTGTGTGTGTGTGTGTGTGTGTGTGTGTGTGTGTGTGTGTGTGTGTGTGAGAGAGAGAGAGAGAGAGAGAGAATTGGTATCAAATTCGACAGAATGATAAGATAATGAACAGACAGGAAACGTTTATCAATCTCACATGTTTCACTTTTATTAAAGCTTCATCATAAAAAGAGTTATGAAGAAAAAGAAGAAAGAAATTCTAAGAAAGGATTTGTAAATAAGAAAAACTTCGTCCAAAATGTACATTAAAATTTGAATGAGGAGCAAAATCAACATCGGCTTTTGATTTCAACAGATCATTAGAATAATGTAGAGATGTCTGACTGGATCATTAGCGGTGATGAAACAGATTGCTATCGATACGACCCCGGAAACATGAACATCAGAGCTATTCAGTGGATAACAAAAAGTCCACCTCGTTTGAATAACATTTGAATAAGAATGTCAGATTAAAACAATATACATTAAATAATTCTTTCTTTCTTTCTTTCTTTCTCTCTCTCTCTCCCTCTCTCTTTATATAAGTGCAATCGTCTATAATGCACAAGCAAGAAACGTTAAAAATAAAAATAAAGAGATCATCTTCACAGCTATATTCATATACAGAACCGATTTTAAGCAATGTAAGACCCAGACTGTTAGAAATATATGTACACGTACGCATGCGTGTATGTGTGTATGAGGAAGTATCATTCCGTTAATGACATAAACGAACGATCTGAAAGATGACAAGAACGCCACAACCCACCCGTTGTGAAAAGGAACTTCGCTAGATAATCTCAACACCGAAACCACCACAATTGCATATGCATACTCAAACACACGGATACATCTCTACACCTGGCCCCGCATTGTTCATATATGTATATGTTTGCGAGAACTACAATACGTACACCTGCATGTATGTTTGTCTGAGTACGTATGTTTATTTTCTAAACGTAGCTTAGATGTGGCACAACGCCGAAAGTATGAAGCACCTAGTGAGGATCGAACTCACTTTTCAGTCGTAACTGATGTAGCGAGGCAAGCTTGCTAACCATTGCACCACGCCGAGATGCCCTAGTAGTATCCCAAAACGGACACAGAGGAGAATTTTCCCGACCCCATTACCACCGAACATAATCAAACAGAAACTGACATAAATAAATTCAAATTTTAAAAAATCAATCAGTTTGTCTGAGGATCGCAAAAGCGTTAAAACTAGTGTTACAAATTCACATCCATACAACTAAGTATGTTAGCTCTATCACTAATATTGTGATAAGTACCGCACATATATAATATATAAATAATATATATATAAATCACACACACACATAGATAGATAGATAGATAGATAGATAGATAGATAGATAGATAGATAGATAGATAGATAGATATGTTATGGTGTAAGATAATGAACACAGAGAAAAAAATAAGGAGTACTGGGGAGAGACGTCATTTACCACCATTTTTAGGCGTTGGACCAGGATAAGGATCACTTTACATTCCGAATTTCATAACTTGAGCCATATCAATATGCATCACAGTAAACATTACACAGTCCAGTGGAGAAGAGATGTAAAAATAGATTTTTGGATGCAAATATATCTGATTTTGACATGGTCCTCAAATAACAACCTAGCTGTAAAATTATCTGTCTTTGAATATTGTGTTTTCAATACGATTAGTTAGATTTTTACGGTTTATCAGCCTTTAGCAGGTTATGTAAGGCCAGAAAAATTTTTAGAATGTAATAATTTGTTGGCGATAATAATGATTAACTTGATACACGTCCTACTAATTAACCCATAACTGGTGGGGGTGAAGAGTTAGAATCATACTGTTCCCAAGAGTATTTGCGCGTATATGAATATGATGAACTCGACTGGAATTCGAACTCGGCTCTCCGTACCTTGTAGTCACCACAATTGGCTACGGATTGTTGTCATTTTGTACAGAACTACGCTTAACGTGACTTATTAGTCACATTACCGTTGTTACTGCTGAAACTGTGCTCACATTCACTATTTAGTCTCCGTTGAACAAGCGTATATGAATCGTAGTAGTTGCAGTGTTTCAGCAGAAGCGAATTCAATAACCCCCAGTTCTACTTCATACGTATTTCAATTTTGCCCGACTGTCGCTCAGCTGCTATCTGTACAATGCAAAAGAAGTTATTACCAGATAGGTTCAATCTCAACACCCATGCTACCAACATCCACACGAGATGTCGGAGGCCAGCATAATAAATTAGGAGTTATAACTTTTGGGCTCGCTCCTTCTATATGTGTTGGTATATTGATGGTTAGATGCTAATTTGCTAAGCTTCATTCAGAATGGAGAATTAATAAGGTCTAAATATATCAAATATTTAGGTATATGTTTCAGATGTGAAAAATTTACTATAGGAAATAAGGAAAGTGAAAAAGAGGATAGGTTGCTCCAGAGTTAGTTTCTTCCACAACTGTAATCATACTGGGTATGATGATAAACTACATCCGGTAACAAGGCATCTGATTGGGAGATTGGAGATTTTGAGAAGCGTGGTAATACCTCTTAACAGCTTTTGTTTCCGGGTTCACCCTGACCCAGGTGATAGTACCTGTTAGTGTCCTGGCTATGATCAAATAATGAACCCCCCAAACAAAAATCAACAGTATATTTTTATAATAAAATGAGCAACAATAGATTTTTATAACAAAATGATAATCAATTCAACACTAAAAAAATATAAAAAATACATTTTTATAGCAAAATTACTGACAAACATTTTACGATCTACAAACTATATATCTAAAAAAAACATGCCTTTACCCTGAAAGTATAAATTCATGTACAAACTGTAGTTGAAAGCATAAAATTACGTACAGAATATTTAGATTTCGGCATTAAATAACCCATAGAGGTTGATATGCCGATAAACAAAATCAACCAGCCAACCAACCAAAAGATAATTCTTCTTTATGTGCCGTGTACCCTCAGAATATAAATGATGGCTCCCCACAACTTCCTGTCACTGAAGCTCTTAATAAATTTTATCACTCTGTTAATTTTCATAAGCCCTGTTCTGCCATCCATTTACTCAAGCTCACGAAGTCTGTCATGCGTTGTTTTCCTCTGTCTCTCTTGCTTTCAATCTGCCCTGTGAGTATCAAATTTCCCAAGCTCTCCCTTTTCATTATGTGCTCTAGAAACCTCAACTGTCTCTTCCTGACGAAAGGTCCTACAGAACCCAATGGGTAGGCATTACATGAGAACTTGGGTTATGTTTTAAATAATCTCGTCAGATCTAGACATAGATATTGTTAAAAATATTGTCTTCAGTCGAATGTTATGTTTTTAATAATACAATCCTTCATCGGACACTATAGATTGGCGCTACATAATGACAAAGTGTTAAAATACTAGAATGAGCGATAACAATTACTGAACTCGAGAAGCCTATTTTCTTGAAAAATTGTTTCAATAGAAAGAGTCTATAAAATTTAACCTACATTAACACTGGCTCTTAGGTCAATGAATGACCCTAAACATTGGTGCTACATAATGGAAAAGTGCTTTTCAAAATAACAAAAAAAAGACAACATTTGAAGATTTCCATCGCCAACAAGTAAAATAGGTAGCACATGTAACTAGAAGAAAAGGTAATTAAATAATAAAGATGTTGGACTTCCACAGTACTTCGAAGAAAAAGTTAGGAAGTGACCCCCTCCATCAATACTAGAAAGAACGATAACAGTTACTGGACTCCAGAAACCTATTTTCCTGAAAAATAGTTTAATAGAAAGATTTTATAAATTTCAACCGACAGTAACCCTGGTTGTAGGGTCAATGAATGATCCTATGAATAAGCGTTATATTATAACAAAGTGCTTTACCAAATAACAAAAGAAAAACCCTGAAAGATTTCCATTAGCAACAATATTTAAAACAGGTAGCACAAGTAGAAGGGAAAGTAATGATATAATAAATATGTTGATTTTCCGCACGACCTTAAACAAAAATAAATGAGTAGATAGGTTCGCATATTACCCGATTCACACTCCTCCCATGTCCTTTGAACAGGAGTAGATTGGACTTTCAGCTTCATCCAATGTCTACTTTAACTCTAAACTCCTCATGTCTCCGCCTGAAGTCTGACATTTTATTTACTAATATTTTATTCGTGTTTTTGATTATGTTTTTCTCCTCGGTATGAGTATATAAGTTCACCTACCCCCTGTTCTCACTCGCCAATACTTTTTTCTTTTAACAGGAGCAACGGTTCGTCCATGGTTCTCTGTTTAGGATTGAGTTCCTTCTAAAGTCTTTTCATTCTCTTTCACACCCAGTAGTCGCTTGCATCTTAGTGGCAGTATCGCCTTGCTTGGGGTGAATTGATTAAAGTAAAGATTAGGAAGCAATGCAAGAAAGAGCGATAACAGTTAGTGGACTCGAGAAGTCTATTAATCCTGAAAAATTATTTCATAAATTTCAATCAAGAATGATGTTAACTGTTCAGTCAATGAATTCCTTATGTATCCTGTATGGAAACGATCGATTTCATCAATAGCGTTATTCTGGTGCAGGTCTACATAGTGGTAGTAAGAACAGCTTAAAAATGGTGAGCGTACCCCTGCCTTCATTGTTATTCAACACTTGAAAGCTTAGCTTTTACTTGGACTCGAATCTCGCTTGCTCAACTTCCTTAGACAACAAGCAAGCTAATAGATAAATAGTTACGTCTTATTTGATATCTTATACCAAACCCTGTTTAGAATAATATATCTGTTCACATGCGAAACAACTATGTTACAATATATTGTTTACATACTGAAATTGGTGCGCGTAAGAGTTACAGGGTTGTGGACAATTCCGAAATGGAATTAACTTGCGCATGCGTATATTGTACCAACAAGTACATCATACGTAAGTCTGTGTTTACACATACGTTAGAAAGATTTTTTTTTCTGTACGCAGTCGTGAAATCTCAGAGTCCCAGTTCGTGTTAATGGCGTATTCTGGAAACTTTTGCCTAAAAGCTTAGGCACCATCTTGTCGAATACAATATAAAGCTGCAACCTCTCCACTACCTTTACGCTTCTCTTCACTTCTATGTTTCGTTACTCTCTCTCTCTCTCTCTCTCTCTCTCTCTCTCTCTCTCTCTCTCTCTCTCTCTCTCTCTCTCTCTCTCTCTCTCTCTCTGCGTCTATGATCGTACAAATTATCTATGCAATATTTTTCCTCTCCTAACATTTCTGTTTCAAATGCGAAATTTAAGTAAAGGAAAGCGAAATAGAAGACGGATAACAGACGTCAGCAAACAATTGAGGCAAAAGCAGACGATGAACGTTATCATAGACGAACACGAATAAAATAGATGAAAACAAGAATAACAATAAAAAAACGCAACGAATGTGAAGAAGCGCGGAGATAAGGAAAAATGAAATAAAAAAGGCAATAGTTAAAAAAAAGAGATAGCAGCGATATACAAAAAAAGAGTAAAAATGAAAGGAGCCATTTTAAAAATCCTAATTTAATTGATCATGTTTTACATTTTTTGTGCGTGATCATTTGATTGGGCCAGAAATGTTTCAGATTGTATCAATTTTTTTACAGTGTATAAATAACTTTCCTCCCTATTTTTTTCTATCGATAACATCAAAATATATTAAGTGAGGGGTGATATATTTATTGTAAACAACCAAGCATCTAATTTAATTTTGGTTGATATACAAGAAGTCATTTTGTTGTTGTTATTATTATTATTATTATTATTATTATTATTATTATTATTATTATTATTTCCTTGGTTTCTGTTCTCTACACATTTCCTTCCGGGTCCCAACCAGAGACCTAAGGTCAGAAATGGCTTCATGACATTTTCCACTGATCATTTTTCCAAAAGAAAAAGAATAAACACGCACACATTTTACATAGAGCTCTTCGTAATATGTGAGCTGTACTTGTGAGTACAATTTTGTGTATTTCTTTAAGGGAAAGGCTACCAGGAATATCCCTTCACTGGGTCTATCGGAACCTTTTTACAATTAGTCCGGGGTACTACAACTACAACTGAAATTATTGACGTCCCCATGTGCCACGTTTTTGAGATTCCCACTTGAAGATCCTTGTATTTCGATAATTTATTTATTTATTGGAAGATACATTACAATCTGCCATGTCAATAAGAAAGCACATTCTGTTTTTGTGGTCTTTCATCATGATATCTGGGTGATTATCTTTGATCGTTCTGTTGTGTATATTGTAAGGTCCCATAAAATAGTTACAAGTCCTATCTCTGTTAACTGGGTCTGGGTGATCTTCATGCCAGTTGCTTGCAGTTTCCTTCTGGTAAAAGTTGCATATTTTACAGTGCAGTTATTGGCCCACTCTGTCATGCCGAGTTTTATATTCACTGCGTGCTAACACTGTGCAACCTGGTACAATATGTCCAATTTTTTTCTGGATATCGATCACAGAATATATATTTTGGGATCAACAGTTTTTATAGTAAGCATTGGTACTGTTCGGCAAGAATAAAGAATAAATTATTATTATTATTATTATTATTATTATTATTATTATTATTACCATTATTATTATTATTATTATTATTATCATTATAATTATTATTATTATTATCATTATTATTATTATTACCATTATTATTATTATTATTACCATTATTATTATTATTATTATTATTATTATTATTATCATTATTATTATTATTATTATCATTATTATTATTATTATTACCATTATTATTATTATTATTATCATTATTATTATTATTATTATTATTATCATTATTATTATCATTATCATTATTATTATTATTATTATTATTATCATTATTATTATTATTATCATTATTATTATTATTATTATTATTATTATTATGTTAGATCATCAGCAAAAGGGACGACCGAAGGAGTAAGTTACGAAATGGAGACGTCACAATCAAGTAGGTACAGAAATATAACTGGGCGTGTCGTAAAAGACAAAGAAAAATGTGGTACAGAAATCCGAAGTTGCATTGTAATAGAAAAAAAATGCCTCTCAGAAACAAAAGAAAGTATTCAGAGATAGGAAATCTTTTAAAAAAATATGGTGGAAAGAGTGTCGTGTTGCTATGCGGTATCTATCTTCACATATGGCAGTGAATATTGAACATTTTTTAAGCAAGTTCACCCCAAGCAAGGCAGTAAAGCCACTAAGACCCAAGGGATTTACTGGGCATGAAAGAATCAAATAACAGAAACATTACTAAGGAGCAGGAACGAAAGCAGAGTAGTGTGGGGGGACATCACATATCGATTGACACTGCATTCAAATTCTTGAAGATTAAATTTGGCTGGAAGCATGGAACCGGAAGAGAGTTCCCAGAAAGATTTGAAGGGACGGTGGTTTTACAAAAGGACGCAGAGAATATCATGGATGGAACATATGCGTAAGAGGAAGTTTTAAGGAAAATGGAAGCGAAAAAACATTTATGATTAGAATGAAAAAGAGACAGTTTAAATTTCTTAGACACATCCTGGGGAAGAAATTCTTGAAGAATTTAAAACTCACAGGACATACTAAAGGTAAGAAGAGCAGAAGAAATATCGAACTACTATCCATCTGAGTTGGATCGTAATGGAACAAACACTGTTTAGGACTAGAAACTAGGAGACTCATAACTGAGCACGTACTGATATGAGACAACACAAAAAAATACTCATATGATGCATGTAAGATGCACGGGTGTATAAGACGCATCCAAATTTCAACAGGGTAAATAAAAAAAAATAATTAGTAATTAGTAAAATTAGTAAACCTACATACGCAGGGGAATTTTAAAAGATATTTTTAGTAAAAAACAGTGCGCCATATATGCCGTCAAATATGGTATTTTATGGGATTATTTTTATTTTTTGTATTACCGCCACCCTATGATAATCAGAAGCGGCGAGATTTTGAATTACCGCTCCTGACGATAATTACACGTGGCACGAAATTTGAAAAGAATCCATCTACTTCTCGGTGACTTTTCATAGCGGAAAGACGTATTCTTCACTCCTGCCGACATGTAAGTACCTCAGCTACATACACTTCCGGTTGCTTTGAACTCTTCATATTTAATTTTATTTTTCATTTTTCCTTTTGCAAAATGCCCTATCAATATATTTGTTAATATTTATTTGATTAAATTCTATTCTTTATTTTTCCCTGGACTCACACGAGTACGCCAAAATTGTTTGCGGGTCAAATGTGCCAGGAGCAAAAAAATCTCATGAACACTGTTGATATCCGTAACAACTTAGAAAATATATATATTTCTGGAGGATTACAGTTTGATTATATTTTAAAGTGAATAATACATATTTAGGGCAAATTACTAACAAGTCTCTCAAACTTCTCATTCTGTAATTCTGTACTTTCTCCTCACTTATCTACACCTTCAAGTACATATGAAAGGAGAAGCTTTATTTTGATGTTTTAATGAAACGCTATAGCATTTTACATTTTTCTCTCTGTTTATGAAATTAGGCGAAAAAAAATAATAAACATCAATTAAACGCTTGGAGATCAGAAAATGTGAGCGCATGCGCATTAATATACTTAGAAAACGGATCTGTAATTACCGCACAAAGCCGAGAAACAGCCTGTGATCAAAGGCATCAATGCTGGTGTACATTTTGAAAAGCACTTCTCGTCTTAAACGGACGGGCTGCAGTAATTTGGCAAGCTGAAAAGAGAATTGAAGAACGAAAAGAATCCAAGTCCCCTCCCAGAATATCCGGGGGTCGAGGGGGGACGAGAACAGTAAGTATGGATTCGAGGATTCTTTCTTTCTTTCTTTCTTTCTTTTTTCTGGACCATTGATATCGTGTGCCGGCCTACGTAAAAGTTGATTGGACAATTTTCGCACCAGTGGCGTCCTCTTGCAAGCGTTGGCTTCCACCTAAATAGGATCCTTCTGTGGAGATCGAATTTGATTAAAGACGCTAACGATCGCAAATAAACACGGCTACTTCGTCGCGTATCTACTTTGCCGTCGTCCCCGTTCTCATTCACAATTTCAAAATGCTGGCTTCTGCATCTGCTCGTCAGTCGTACGTCGATTGTTTCTTTAGCTTCATCTCGCAATGAATATCTCAATTGAAATGCACATGCACATTCAGCGATTTTATTCTCTCCTAATAAAGCTCGTGCTTAAATGACAGTCAGCTAATTTTAGTCTCATCGATCTGAGCTCATGTTCAAATCGTTTGGCTTAGTCTGACACAAGGCCACACAAATTGAAAACCGAATGGTTTCCAAAGAAAACATTCATTTATCCTTCTAAAGACTGCTCTTCGTAAACTCTGCTTCATTGTGAAAACTTTGAAACGGCGAAAATAAGTCTTTTTCTATGAGCCATGTCCCTCCAGAAAGTGGATGATCATGTCCCTCCACAACTTCCTATCCTTTGTAGATCATACTCCCTGTCCTACCACATGCTTGTTATTTATGTTACTCTCTGTTTTTTCTCTTGCCTTCAGTATGTCCTGTGAGTGTCAATTTCTTCAAGCATTCCTTTCTCATTATGCGTCCCAAAATATAAACTGACTTTTTCTTATTCTGAGTGTTTTTCGTTTCCATTTTCCTTGAAACTTCCACGTTGCTCACATGTTCTGTCCATAATATTCTCATCATCTTTCTGTAGAACCACATCTCTGTCGACACAAATCTCCTTTTCAACTCTGAGGAAATTGTTCAGCATTCACCAACATATAGGAGGATTAAGCTTTTCTTTAATTATGAAAGGCATCTTTAGCTATTCTGATGTCACTTCTGATTTTGATGTCACATCTCCCGTTGTCTGTTAAGGTGGATTTGCTTACTATGGTGATGACGATTTCAACAGTTTCTTCTTCTTTTGAGTGTTGTTTTCCGTCAGGACGTTAGCGATCATGGCTCTCCACAAGTTCCAGTCCTTTCTATCTCTTAATAAATTGTGTCTTTTTTATATTTCTCCTAAACCTTGTTCTGCCATCGATTTACTCATGCTCTTTACGTAAATTATGCATTGTTTTCATCTGTCCCTCTTGCCTTCAATCTGTCCTGTGAGTATCAAAATTTTCAAGCCCTCTTTCCTCATTATATGCCCTAGAAATTTCAACTGTCTCTTTCTGATGTTATGTATGTGTCCTTTTTGTTTCCATCTTTTCTAAAACTTCGTCGTAGCTTACATGTTCTATCCATGGTATTCTCAGCATATACAAAAGACGTGCTCATGGGACAGAACATTGCTACTGCTTACTTAGACGACATTTTAATCAAAAGAGATAATGTAGAAGAACACACAACACACATTAAAGAAGTCTTTAAAAGAATTCAGGCTTTTGGTTTTAAAGTGAAGGAGAAAAAAGCGATTTTTTCTAAAAGAAACCAAGTATCTAGGTCATATAATCAATGAAAGTGGCAGAAAACCAGATCCAGATTGCATCTGCAATAAAAAAAAATATGCCTGAGCCGAAAAATGTCGCAGAATTACAAAGCTTTCTTGGTCTAGCAAACTATTACTGTGAACTCATTGAAAACATGCACAAATTGAGGGCTCCCCTAAATGAATTATTGAAAAAAGAGAACAAATGGAACTGGACGGAAGATTGTCAGAAAACTTTTAAGGAAATCATAAAAAAATTAACGTCTGATCTAGCACTGACGCATTTTGATCACAACCTGGAAATTATCATTGCTAGTGGCGCAAGCTCACACGGAGTGGGAGCTTGCGTCACTAGCAATGATAATATACAAGCTCACACGGAGTGGGAGCTTGTATATTACACAAGATGCAGGATGGCACAAGGAAACGTATAGCTCACGCATCTAGATCGTTGTTACCAGCAGAGAGGAATTATTCACAAATTGAGAAAGAAGCGTTAGGCATAATATTCGCCATAACTCGCTTCCACAGATAATTATATGGATGAGAGTTTACTCTTCAAACTGACCATAAACCTCTTCTCACTATATTCGGATCGAAAAAAAGGACTACCAATTTACACAGCCAACAGACTTCTGAGATGGGGAACTATATTATTGAATTATAATTTCAAACTAGAGTTCCTACCGTCAAAGAAAATTGGTCATGCGGATGGATTATCTAAATTGGTACCTGCGGAATGCGAACCTCTGGAAGACTCTGTAATAGCGGCTTTGCGAGCCGAAGACGAAATTAGTAAAGTGCTAAACAATACAGTAAGGGAATTACCAGTGACCTTGTTAGAAATCAGAAGAGAAGCTGAAATGGATGAATTCATACAAAGTACAAAGAGAAAAATAGAAGCAAAAGAAAGAAATCTAGCGGACAGTTTTTCAATTTGTGATCACGTATTACTTTATAATGAGAGAGTGGTCATACCCAAATCTTTACAAAGACGAATTCTGAAGGACTTTCATCTAGGACACCAAGGGAAAAATCGCATGAAAGCGTTAAGTAGAAGTTTCGTGTACTGGCCTAATATGGATAACGACATTACTCAAATGGTAGAAAAATGTAGAGGCTGTGCTGCGGCAGCAAAGGCACCACCTATTATACAAAAACCATGGCCTAAGGTGGAAAGACCTTGGTCTAGAATCTATGCGGACTTTGCAGGACCCACAGATGGATATTACTTATAGTAACGGTAGATAGATTTAGCAAGTGGCCAGAAGTTTTCAGATACAAAAACCCTACGACGGAAAACACTATTAATTGTCTACACGAGTTATTCGCAAGATTCGGCGTGGTAGATTGCCTTGTAACGGATAATAGTACCCAATTCACCTCGAGCTACTTTCAAGAATTCTGTGCGACTTATCAAATCAAACATATTAAAATAGCATCATACCATCCATGATCTAACGGGAAAGCCGAAAGGTTTGTGGACACGCTTAAGAGAGCTTTGAAAAAAGCAGAGGACGTACCAACAGAAAGAGCCATACAACAGTTCCTACAAGTCTACAGAATCACCCCGAGCGGAAACACACCATCTGGCCTTTCGCCAGCTGAAGTGATGTTTGCCCGCAAAATACGGTCTGTTTTTGATAAACTATTACCCAGAAAAAATAAAAACCAACATACACCGATAGTGCCTAAAAGATCCTTCAAACCAGGCGAACGGGTCTATTTCAGAATGTTTACGAATAATATGGAATACTGGGAACCATGTACGATAATAAGCAGACTGGGGAATGTTCTGTACACGATCCAAGGCGAAAAATTCACTCGTAGGAATTCAGATACAAAAAAGACAGGTAGAAGAGCCAAGCTCGTCACCTTCGGAAAATGAAGACTCAATTGAGGCGATTTTTGAAGCATTTGAAATTCAAAGACTACAAGTAGCCACGGAGATTAGAAGAAGCAGGAAAAGAAAATTCACAGAACCGCTAATAATAGACCATAAGCGAAAAAAATATTAACTCCCTACAAAAAAGAAGCTAGGAAGGGGGGTGTTGTGGAGCTCTCCCCTTTAACACAAAATGGACTCGTCTAAAGTATACTTATACTGACAGAGTTGGAGACAGGGTGGAGATACGTTGAGACAAGGTTGAGATACGTAGAGTCCAGAGAGAGAGATAATTACGGCTTCACTTACAGAGACTTGTACATATACTTTCTACTAACCCGCATTCCTGAACTACTAATCTGCATTTCAAGTTTGTATTCTTACGTTCAATACACTTATTTTCCTATTTCAATTACTGGCGTAGTTTAATTATTTGTCCAGGATTCCATCCCCGGAATCCACAACACTCATTTACCCTTTTCTCTCACTTTTCTAATGCTCTTTTCTTCTGTCTCTGTCTCTTTCTCTTTCTTTCAACCACTTTTTCTTCTTCTATTTCATATATTTTTTAATTTAATTTTCTCTTTCTCTCGTTTTTGTCTCTTCTTTCACTTTCCTTTGATTTCTGCATTTTTTCTACTCTTTCCACCCCGATTTTTTTATACTTTCATTACTTTACTGCTTTCTCTTTCATTCATCACTTCTTCTTTCCGTCTTTTTTCCTCTTTTACCTTTTCTCTATCCTGCCCTTTCTCTTTCTCTTTCTCTCTCTCACTCTCTCTCTAACTTTATACCATCTCCTTTTTTAATCTTTTTTCATTTCTTCTCTTTCTTATTCTTCTTCACTTTATAGTTATTTTTTCCCATTTTTTATGCTTCTGTTCCCTTCATCTTTTTTCTTCTTTTGCTAAACCATTTTCTTTCCATTTCCTTCCTCATTGAACGAATATATTCACCTGTCTACTTACCAATCGCAAACAAGACACTCCGCCCTGAAATAAGAGACAGTCCGTCAACTTTCAGGTGACCGACCAACAGAAAAATTAACGAAGGCTGACGAACGTCGTTATTCGAGCAATAACAGGCCATTCCAGGGCGTCGATGCGTACTCAATTCACAGCTCTACCGACACATGCAGCTGCTCCCTACACAGTGCGTTCCCAAATAACTATTCTATGCCTTCTCCAGACGATCACAGAACATTCTTATGATAGATTTGACCAGCTTAGTTATTTACTTAGGTATGTCCGGTTCAAGACCACAGGAGACGTTGAACAAGATAGAACGCACTACGCTAGTAAACAGGAAAGATAGATAGATTTATATCACACTGTTGTTTCGTAAACTTAGCTTTTTCTTCTTCTTTGATGTGACATGACCCTTTAGTACGTTGGCGATCATGGCTCCCCACAATTTCTTGCTCTTTGTAGATCTTAGCAAATTTTGTCTTCTTGTTATCTCTCCTAAACCTTCTTCTGTCACAAACTTGTTAGGTAAATTGTGCAATGTTTTCCTCTTGCCCTAAATCTGACCCATAAGTATCAAATTTTCCAAGCCCTCTTTCCTCATTATGTGTCCTAGAAAGTTTAACAGTCTCTTTCTGATTTTAATTATAATTGTTCTTTCTTTGTTTCCATTTTTTCTAAAACTACGCCATTCTTCACATGTTCGGTCCATGGTATTCTCAGCATCCTTCTGTAGAACCACCTTTCTATCGCCTCAAGCTTCTTCTTCATCTGTGTGGAGATTGTCCAGCATTAGATGTCATATAGAAGGACTGAAGGGTTTCCCATAATCTTTTATTTGTTTCTAACGAAACTTTTCTTTTTTTCTTAATAATTTCTTAGCTTTTTGGAAGGCATCTTTCGCTAGCCTCGGCACCAACAACCCAGTTGCCATATGTAACAATGCAATGTTGATAAACATATATTTTTAATTTTTTGGCAATTTTATTATATTCACTCTCCATGGAAACGTTCAAGAATTCATAAGTATAAAATGCCTGTACTATATAGCCTGAGAATAATCTTTGCTTAGCTTTTGGAAAGCATCTTTCGCTATCCCAATGCGTCTGCGAATTTCAGCTTCTCACTTTTTTCTCTGTTAAGACATTTCCCAGATATTTAAATCGTTGCACTTGCTTGATTTTGCTATCTCCAGTTTTTAATTTGCATGTCGCGCTTTTCCTTTTAGCGTAACCTTGTAAAAGCACTTACGCGGCGCACAGTGAGTATCGATATCATTACAATATTAATAGCTTCTGAGACTCTTTTGCTAACTACTAAATGACGAGAAATCGACACACAGATTTAGTACAACTATAGAATAATTAGTATTTTTTTCTAAAGTAAGCAATGGATTTTTATTAATCAAACAGTTTTTTTATCACTTTAAAAGTTATTTTAGAGGATGTTTCTATTTGAGTAGACGCACCGTTTATTTATTAAACGGTATATTTATTTAGTTTCGTCTGCCGGCCTGATTGTTCGAGAAACATTATTAAAGAACGATAGCTCCCCCCTGACCTGAGGGACGCAGGTTTGATTCCTCTTTAATAATATTTTCGAACATTCAGTATCCTCTATAAGTAACATTTAAAGTGATATATATATATATATATATATATATATATATATATATATATATATATACATATATATATATATATATATATATATATATATATATATATATATATATATAAACGCAAGGGACGCTTCGAATGCAATGTCTCAGATTTAATAAACTGTATAGCACGATGGAGTAATGGATACCGGCTCGAATTAAGGAATCGGAGTGCCTAGTTCCAATTCCAGTCGGATCCATTACATGCATTTATGAGGGAAAGGTATGAATCTTCTTCTTTTTCCCCCACCTCCCGAGCCATGGGTAAATAGCAGAACGGATTTGGCCTATAGCCTTGGGTGGAAACCGGTCTAGGAGAAAATAACTCTGAATTCAAAACTGTATGTAGCCCTGGCATAGTACATACTATAGAGCTAAAGAAAGGATAATTCGCATTGGCTCAATGATCCCGACTACAGTCGAATGATGATGGTATTTATTTATTTTCGTCTACCGACCTGAATGTTCGAGAAATCTTATTAAAGAGCAAAATTGCGCTCTCCGGCAGGATTCTAACCTGGGAAGCTGGAGCTACTGTTAGATCCAGTACGCTCTAAACAACTGAGCTACAGACACCAACCTATCAGACAAGGCCGACATTGTGCCTGTAAGCGAAGTTCCTCTCATCATAGTTCTCTCCCGAAATTTTTTTCATGTCTGCACAGTTTCGTATCTAAACGTAAACATAAAGTAATGTATTTTTTTTCTAAATCTGACAGATTTTTTTTATCACTTTAAACATTGTTTAATAAATTATCGCTTAAAGTTATAAAAAAAAAGTAATTAGAACTTATTCATTAGTCGACGTCAGTAGTCAGTTTTTAAAACCAAACCATGTCCTGAAGCCCAAATCCCGTAGTATACACAGCAAAAATATCTTAAACTGCAAGGGTGGTGTCGTTTCATTTATTGCTGAGTTTGGGCCACAAAAGTCTAATCTGGCTTTGTGGGCTATGAATTGTTTTCCACCCTACAACACCATTTCTACTGACGAAATATTGCTAGCCTCTCGCTACTCTACCTCTATTTTGATGTGAGATGCTCGGGCGAACTACATTCCCTAGTTCCACTAGTGCAGACCTTCACAACTAGGAGCCTTCATACCACGTACACAAGTTCGACTCATTCTCATTCCTTTCATATTCCATTGGTAAGGAGTAAGTTCCATTCAGACAGCTTCTTTCCCAAGAACGGTTACATTGGGGAAGGGGCGCTTCCACCAGCACGACAATGTTAACCTCTACAAATCTAAGGGCAGCCGTTACCTATCCTACATATTTTAATTATATGCAACTCTTGTTCCCTCGTTGAACCCCTTAAAATAACTTAATTTATTTGCCCGCATTAACCTTGTACAAGGTGGTAAATAGTATTTAAAACGATAGTCAGACGGATTATGAATTAACACCGCTATCCCAATGGACCCAATGCAATATATAGGTACATATTCATTAACAAATGGCGTTTTCTTTGTTGGAAATTTGTTACCGCCTTCAAGAAAATTTCGCGCGAAATTTCAAAAGCCCGCGAAGAAAACAATTTGATAACAACAAGGCAAAACTTCTATAAAACAGATTATATACGTGATCTTTAGTAATAATAATAAAATGTTACAATGTTGTGTGTGTGTGTGTGTGTGTGTGTGTGTGTGTGTGTGTGTGTGTGTGTGTGTGTGTGTGTGTGTGTGTGTGTTAAACACATCTTATCATAGTACATGGACTCATGCTGATATTTGTACAATCTTACGCGAACGAAGAATGCGTTTTGCAGGACACTGCTGACGAGCAAATCAAGAACTCGCGAGTGACCTACTGTTCTGGACACTTAACCATGGAAGAGGATGAGTTACCACCTGCATTGACTAGCTATGTTATGGCACAGAAAGTCTCCTTAATGACCTTCTAACCTTGATGCAGGACCGTGATGGTTGGCGTGATAGACTCGTGAATGTCCGACCCAACTCGACCGAATAAAAATATAAAACGAGATCCTTTTATTTGGATTTTTCAAACGAGGTTTTATTATCAGATCGATACAAAAGCTTGCATCTTCTTTTCGATTACGCATTGCTTGGAAGCGCTATGAATGTAAACTAAACTCTAAATTCCTCCTGAATGCATATTCTTTATTTTTATTCCGAAAAAAAGGTGCATTCGGCATTGTTTTTCTTCACCTTTAATCTAAGAAAAATACAAAGAAATCTTCACAAATTAGAACAATTAAACAGTAGGTGGTGAGGGTGATTTGCGATGTTTAAAAATGGGTGATGTTCAAGGACAAAGAACGTTCTAGAAATCGCCAGAAGGTAAAATTAGGTACATTGAGAAAACGTTTGAATGCAGATTAAGTACAAATATCGCACGAACACGCAGACAGGAAATAAAGATTAATCAGTCAGCTCGTATTGAAGCGCGTGTAGGAAGAGAAAGTAATGTTTTCTCGACACGGATTTTGACTGGTACACTTCCTATATTCCAGTAAATGCTGGACAATCTCCTCACAGATGAAGTAAAGAAATAAGTTTCGACAAAAGATGCTGAGGATATTATGGACTGAACATGTGAGCAACGACGACGTTTTAGAGAAAATGGAAACAAAAAGAAAACTTATACTTAAAATGAGAAAGAAACAATAGAAATTTCTAGACAAAAGGGCTTGCAAAATTTAACATTCACAAGGTATGTTGCAAGCAAGAGGAAAACAGAGAATAATCTACTTAACGAGATTGTGTAAGTGATTGGTAGAACAGGAACTAGGAGATGTAATAATCAATGGTAAAAACTACAAAGGATAGAAAGTGGAGAGCCACGATTGCCCACGTTCTGAAGGAACACGGTACATAGAATAAAATACTTCTCTTTTATGGCACTCAGCTTTCTCAAGCCAGCACAGCACAGGATTATGGAGAATAAATGAAAGATTACTTTTCAGGCAGAGACATGGATGCGAGCAACAAACTATTGATACCAAAATCAAGCAAGTACGTAAGTTTAACTATGCGGGAAGTGCTATGACAGAGAGTAGAAAAGATGACACAGAAATCCGAAGATGTATTGCAATAAAAAAAAGAGGCTTAACGAAATGTTACGGAAGAGGAAAATTCTTATTAGAGGTAAACGTAACAATGCTCACCTGTTATGTAACATCAATTCTCAGTGAATGCTGTCCAATTGCTTCATTGATGAAGAAGAGATTTGAGTCAAAAGAGATATAGTTCCACAGAGAATACCATGGACGAAACATTTGCGCAACAAGGAATATTTAAGGAAAAATGGAGCGTATAGGTCACTTTTACTCGGGATCAGAAACAGACAGGAGAAAATTTCAAGAAGAACGTAATCAGGAAAGAGGACTTGGAGAATTTGACACTCACATTCTGAAAAAGAGGGATAGAGGGAACAACGAGTAACAGACCTAACGAACTTACAGAAATGGGTAGCTGAAACATGATATGGGAGGGATAATAAAGGGACAAATATTGCTTTGAGTTACAAATAATAGGAAGCTGTGAACAGTTACAACAGCCATAATCTGAACGTAAACGCTACATATCAGAAAACAGGATTTCTTTAAACCTTTCTTATTCAGACTTTCAAGTGTTTTACTTCTTGTAAACATATCTGGCTAGTCATCGGCTACTACAAATTCATATTTTCGGACGATTCTACTGAAAAGAAGCAAAAATCTGTAGCATTCTTTGCTGATTAAATGCAAGATTTATCAGAAAAGTGGCCTAAGCAAATAGAAAAATCGGGAATGTTATCTGATAAATAAATAATGATGCTAAAATCTGATATGAATAAAAGATTGTGTCAAAATTAATTTGTATCAATTTAATACTCTACATTCAATCCAATACTTCTGACTCAGTTCAATTCTGTAAGATATCGAATACAATTCGCGATAGATAAATACATAAAGAACGAATTAATGATCTTGAATGTATCAAGGTTTATAGTATATTTGGCTCAGAACATCCGTACTGGATTTTAACATAACTTCATTCCATTATTAAATCAAAAAATATAACCGTCAATATTTTCTATATAAAATGTGGTTCTTTTAACCATTATCAGTGCTGAATTCAATCATCAGTATAACGTACTTTATAAACATATAAATATCACATATAATGCTACACATGGTGAATAAATCCAATTTTCAGTTTCAATCCTGATCAGGCATCGAGAATTCAGTCACTTTCTCACCGACGTGACGTATCTTTTCTACAAATAATTTGATGCCAATTGCTCTGATGAGCTTTTCTACTTGGTGCCGCGATTTAATCGTGTTACTCGATTGGCAACTACAGAATGCCTAGTAAAAAAAAGTGGTAAATTCAAAAATACGTGAGACAACCGTTGCAAACTGGTGATGATTGATGTGACTGCAAAATTCAGGAAGAATTTCTGCATATTTTGTCAATCCCCACATTGAATGTTCTTCTTTGAAAAGTGCAATAACTTGACGCTCAAAATCAGTGAGTTGTTTAGAAGGGTAGAACGAAAGACGAAAGATGTCTGCAAATAACCTTTAAATGACGAGTCAAAATATCGAGCGGCAATTAATCAATCATAAAAGAACCAATCAGAATTAAGTAATTACACGAGAGTCGAATGATTATTCAAGGCCACGAATATTCACGAAATTTATTTATTCAAGGTTATTCAAGGTCAATTATTCCTGAAAGATAAAACAGCGATAATAGATTTACCGCACCCTGTAGGTCTGGTCGAATTCTTGCTTCCCTTCACCTAGAATTTTCTTTATTGTCCTTTCTCACTACTAAATTATTCTAATTCTATTTAACACCTTCCGTCCTAGTGGCATTATCATCCTGCCAGGAGTGAAATGATTAAATAAAAACTACCGGTTTATTTAACTGCTTATAAAAGGTTAACGAAAAGGCTAACAATTTTACTAATTCATTGATTTAAGACTCAATGTTAGATATGTGTTAGTTTAAAAATTTATCCAAAATCATGTACATATATTGTTTGAAAATGTGACTCTTGATGCAGTTCAGTATAAAGTAAGACTTAGTAAATTATTTCTCTTGGATGTACTAATAATATGTATAGAACATAATTTCCAAACATCCATACAGTATAACGAAAGGAATCATTGCCGACAGCACTAAGCAAAACTCATAGCAACTCAGACAAATAACAGTGAGAGATTATCTGCATAAAGAACACCTTCCAAGGAAGTAACTATAATATAAGCAATCACCATCAGATATGGGTTTGGAAGACTATTGTAAATCAATTACATTTACTATAGTTTCCGTCAGCGGTATCTCAGAGAAAATGCAAAGGATGTTTGGCTCATATAACATCAGAACAGTATTTAAAGCTAGTTTGACTAAACACATATTTCAATTTGAGTTAAACCTTCACTAAAACTAAAAGAAAATATGACTGTGTGTATCACATTTCAAATATTTGTGGCAGAAAATGCAGTAATGAGGATGCTCCTGCCACATTAAAAATGAAGCTTGGGTAACATCAGAAGCTCAAAGAGATCTAAACTGTGCAAGGACTTGGAAATCAAGTACAGATGATCATGTATTTAGGAGAAAAAAAGAGTAAATGAACCCCTGAATGAATCCATAGACAGAAAACATTAGAAATGATTGAAGATAAATGAATTAATCAGCATTCATGCTATACTCAAAATCAACCAAACAGTCGACTGAGCACAAATATGACCACTATCTAGGAGCTACTAAATAAATAAAAAAACAAACAAATATTACATTTAAAGCTTCAAAAGTCCACTACTTGAGTATCTTAATGGATCAAATGTCTTATCTGATTCCCTGGAAATTGTAAATCCAATCCCTGAATCAGGCTGTAGATATAACACCAGATTAATGTTCTAAAATTATCTAAGAAAGATAGTGGATAAGAACAACATTCTCCCATTCAAGGAACCCATTCTAAAAGGTACAACAGCCAAAATAATTTATTCTGTTTGATTGAAAGGCGGTTTAAGTCCCCAAAAGTACTGATGCATTTACCAGTACTTTAAAAACAATCACGAACAGCTCTTGCAATTTTTCTAATAAATAGTTTACTGAACTACATTTTGTCATTACAATTTCCCCTAACTCTTGAGCAAATTTATTTTGGCATTAGTTCATTTATATTATATATATCACATAGCAACTTTAAAAGTTATTACCAAGAAAATAGTTTGTGAACTAAACTAGAAACAGATTTATTTTAAATTTAATGATTTTATTATTTAGACATAAAACATAACACAAAGACAGTATTTAAAACTAGTTCCACGAAACATTTCACGAGAGAAAAACCTTCGCAAAAAGAAAAATATGGATCTTAAAGACTACGGGAAGAGTAAAAATCACAATAATTCCATCACTGCCGATCAGGCTCCGATCTACGGCCAGGCACGATGAAAGGATATCCCCTCGAGGAGACGCCGTGCCTTGAGAGAATATTCAAGTGAAACTCTTATATACGATCTATTGCTAAAGATACAGGGAAAATGATCGGTTTCCTGTACTGCTCCAGTAAGTACCTGACTCCTCATGCTATCCTCTACATTTATAAATACGAGATCAGGCCGAAAATGGAGTACTGTTGTCATATTTGGATGGCAGCTGCCCAGTCCTCACTTTCCAGTTTTGATAAAGTTCAAAAGCATCCCCCAGACCTTGTTGGAGAAGAATTATTTTCCACCCTCCAACCTCTCTCTCTCTCTCTCTCTCTCTCGCTCTCTCCCTCTCTCTCTCTCTCTCTCTCTCTCTCTCTCTCTCTCTCTCTCTCTCTCTCTCAGGCGGAATGTGGTGAGTCTCTCACTGCTCAATTTCCATGGAAAGTGCTCGGGCGAACTATATTCCTTGGTTCCGCCAGGTCTAACTTTCACTGCCAGGGCCTGCCATGCCACTTACACAGGAGCACACCACCCACATTCCCTCCGTATTCCATCGGCGAGAAGTGTTAGGTTCGTGCATAATTATCAGGCGTCTTTTACACAATATTTATTACGATAAAAGAAACAATTTAACAATAACATTTTTAAATGAGTATGGTTATCGACATTCATTTTTATAACCTGAAAATAAAATTTAAAAAAGTAAACGAAACAGCAGTTTTTATTAACAAATAATTCATCTACAAAAACGCCTGATAATTATGCACCAACCCAATAAGTTCTACTCAAGCAGGTTCTTCCCGCGAAACAATGCTCTGTAGAACAGACTCCGCGATCACTACACTCTTAACCTGTTCAAGTCTAGAGTTAACCGTTATCATCTTCTCGTATCCATATAAACCACCTCTTAATGTAATCATCTACCTAGAGTGGCCACCGGGCCTTGTACAGGGTGGACCTTACTGTAAAAAAATGAGCTTTATCAAATTATAAAAACAGGATCGCGGGAACACTTCCAATGTGTAGCGTATATAACGAGAAGTGAAAATAATCTTATAATTAAGATGTTAACTTATCGCACTACGGTTAAACGAAAGGTTTGGGAGTAAACTCCAGTCAATATTAGAAAGATCTATAACATTTAGTGGATTTGTGAATTCTTATTTCCCGAAAAAAACTTTTAATAACTGGAGTTTATTTCAACCGAGAGTAACGATAATTTTTCGGTCGAAAAATCCTGAACATTTCCTGCACTTCTTCATTACCATACCTACGAATTTATTTCTTCATGCATTCCATCCCATCATTGGATATCTTGAAAAAATGTCTTACACATTTACAGGTCTACCTTTCGTCCATGCATAGATTATTGCTGGTATATCCGGTTTGGTGTTTCTGCTATATATTTAAAGATTCTTGATAAAATACAAAAATATCTGCAATGTTATTGGTCCCTACCTGATATCTCAGCTTCAGTCACTTTCCCGCCGCCGTAGTGTAGCTTGTATGTTGCCTTTATATAAATATCTTCTTTGTAATTTTTCTGATCAGTTTTGCTATTTGGTACCTAGACTCCCCTCAAAGAAGAAGAGGAAACTTGAAGCAACAAAAATGTGGTTCTACAGAAAGATGATGAGAATACCATGGACCTAACACGTGAGTAATGCAAAGGTTTTGGAGAGAATGGAAACAAAAAGTAAACTTGCACTTAACATCAGAAAGAGGCAGTTGACATTTCTGGGGCTTAGAAAATTTGATACTCACAGGAGGGAAAGAGGGACAGATGGAACACACTTGATGAGCTTGAGCAAATGGATGACAGAATAAGGTTTGGGAGAAATAAAAAAGACACTTATTACAAGCTACAAGGGAGAGGAAAACGCTGAGACCCATGATCGCGTACGTCTTGAAGGGACACGGCCCAAAAGAGGAAGAAGAAGAAGAAGGAGAAGAAGAAAAAGAAGAAGAAAAAGTCTCATCATTTTACAGTTGAAATGGCTAGATGTAATCGTAAAAGGTGTCTTATTTTTTAAAACGTTGTTTTAAGAAAAAGATTCAATGCATTTCAACCAACTGTAATACTAATTGTTCGGTCAATTAATCCCGAATATTTCCTTCATGGAAATGGTTAATTTTACCATTACCATTCATTTTACCATTACCATTGCAAACCAGCTATAATTACTTTACGTTTCACCTGAGTTAGACCAAAGAATATTCAAAAGAACAATTGACAGTTACCTCTTTCGGGAGACGTTAAGAATATTATTCTGATGTGACAGATTTGAGAAAAGATTACAGCAAATTATATTTCGTTTAAATAAATGGTTACGTTTGACAATTCTGAAATCTTCAAGCAAATCAATGTTCATCTTTCTATCTTACTTGTTCATACAACTCTTGATACTACAAAAAGATAATTACGGTTATATTTTAAACCATTTCAAATTTTCAGGGTTTTTTTATCAATCGCTACGAACATTATTGTTATACTTTTACTGCAAGCTTCTCCACTAAATTTTGTATATTGGGAATCAAAGGACTACGGATAGTCATAAGTAAATGGTAAATAGCGAAAAAAACTTCATAACTCGCAATGTTTTAATTTCAATAAAAATCACTATGACAACAATATGGTAATGGTAGTATTAATCATTTCCTTATATGGAAACATTCAGCATTCATTGATCTTACAGCCAATTTCTGTCGGTTAAAATTTATAAAAATCTTTCTATTAAAACAACTTTTCAGGAAAGTATTTTTCTTAAGTCCAGAAACTGTTATCGATTTTTCCTTTTCTAATGATGACTTGCTGCTTAACATTCTATTTGAAGTAGTGTGGAGAGTCAGCATCTTGATTATATCATTATTTACTCTTCTAGTTACATGGGCTATCCATTTTAGTTGTTATTGTTGTTGGTAGTCTTCATGTGATGCGGCTTCTGTTATTTTATACAGTTCTTTGTCATTCTGCAGCGACAGTCCACAAGATTCTTAGAAAGCTGTTGTATACGGTTGACAGATTTTACAGTTTCTAAACGCACCATGCGTGACATCCGGATGAAAGCCTCGATTTGACGAGGCTGTTGAAGAACATGAGGTTCCAAATTAAACGTTAAAATTATTTATTAAAAATGTTTGAGCTGACATAAGGCCATGATATTAGTGCACTTTTGATAGCCGTATTCAGTGCTAACCATCTCATAAAGGTATGTGCCTAAGATATGTTTATAAAACAAAGCTTATAGAACCAGAGTTTAGTTCTAGTTGAAACAATCCAAATATTATATGCAGGTTGTGTAACGGATATCAATGCAGAAAATGAAATCGAAGAGTCGAGTTAAAATTCTGAGCAAGTCTGCTACAAAAATACCCTTGGGAAAGGCATGATTGCATCTCTTTTCCCTCCATAGTATTTAAAAATTGTTGTCATTCATTACAAATGCAAGAATTCTGGTTCTCTCTCTCTCTCTCTCTCTCTCTCTCTCTCTCTCTCTCTCTCTCTCTTTCTCTCTCCCGATATCGAATTATCATTCTCACACACACTTTCTCTATCTCTCACTTTTTCCTTTCTTTTTCTCTCTATCTTTCCTTCTCTCTCTTCTTTTCTCTTTCTCTTTCTCTCGCCCTTTCTCTTTCTCTCGCCCTTTCTCTTTCTCGCTCTCATTCTCTCTCTCTTTCATTCTCACTCTTTCTCTTATACAGTAAAAAAACTTTCTATCTTTCTATCTTCCTCTTTCTGTCTTTTTTCTATCTCTTTTTCTTTCTCTATTTCTTTCTCTCTCTATTTTTCTTCACTCTCTATTTTCTTTCTCTTTCTCTATCTCTCTTTCTCTCTCTCTCACTGTTTAAACCCTTTTTTTATGTTTGTTTTGCTTAGCTTAGACTTATACAAGGTTAGCAAAGTGAGAAATCCTCTTGAAGACTGAACTCATTACACTCGCCAATGGCCTTACGTGACTTGTGTGCCAATCACCGCACAATGCTTGGCGCTCTTGTTCTTCGTATAAATAATTTCAATTTTGCACATGTTGGATGCAGGTGCTCTTCATAATTTACTATGTTAGCAGATTCCCCCTGAATGCACAAAAAACACGATGAAGAGTCATAACCAGGACGTTGCTGCCGACTTTGCTAACATACACTGATAGAAGGAAGTTGTACAAACACAATCGATTTCTGCGTTTACCATAGCGAATGATTTAAACAAAATTATTCTCGCTGGTTCTAATTTGATTAGAATCTCCTCTGTATTACCGTATCTATCTCTCTCTTCGCAGTGTATTTGCAAATAGAGACAGATGTCAATGCAACAATTTGCTGGAGGTGCACATTGAAGTCGCATTGGGATTTCATCCTATATTAAAACAACGCTAAAATAAAGTGTGGAATATTTTAAAGTATTTTTATAAGTTTTCGAAGGACAATTTCAGGAAAACGCAATTTACAACTGTTATAACTCATGTAACAGTGTCATGTGTCGCTATTAATTATATTATCAAAACATATTTATTGTTCGTATCTGACATATCAAAGTTGAGATAAGCAATAAAGCATAATCATTATCTAACAAATATTAGGCTGTATGCGTACCAACGAAAAATAAATGGCAATATCAAAGAACAACTGAATTGCAACACCAGAAATATATTTTGTTTGTACATCATCATCACCAAAGAGAGTCTGAGTTTTCTCCACTCGTGATAAACGATTATGCACTAACTGAATTTCTATTCCTGGGACGTCTCTTGGGACTCAAGTTCATTCCAGACCGCAACTCGTATATACGATTCACCCTTAAAGACGCTGGGAAAATGTACTGCACCAGAAAGTACCACCAGATAGATCCCCTTACGGCCATATTATGTTGAAAAAACAGTTCCCCTACGACCATCGAAGTTAAGCAACAACGAGCCTGGTCAGTACCTAGATGGGTGGCCGCTTGGGAAAACCAAGTCTTTTAAGCTTAGTTGTGCGGGTGGTGTAATGCATAATGGCCCGGAATTTTTAAGCGGAGAGCCGAGTTCCAATTCCAGTCGGGCTCGTTATATTGACTTACATGCAAATACCCTTAGTAACAGTATGAATCCGGCACTTCTCCCCGCCAACTATTGGTTAATTAGCAAGACTTGTAACAGTAGATTATAATTATTTCCCCAAATATTCTTACAATCTAAAAAGATTTTCTGGCTTTAAATAACCCGCAAATCGTTGATAAGGCATAAACAACGAATTAATCCAGTTCGGATCAGAAGTGGATTATTGCTGCTATATCTGAACTTACTTTCCAGCATTAACAGAAGCGTTTACGCGGCCTTGTCGGTGATGAATTGTCTTCAACCGTACAACCCCTTTGCCACAGACGTTTCTCGCATCTCGCTCCTCTATCACTCTTTTCATCGCAGATGTCTAGACAAGCTACATTGTTTAGTTCCACCAGTTCCGACTTTCACAGCTAGGAGCCGCCATGCCACACATACACAGTCGATTCATCCTATTCCTTTCGCATTCCATTTGTGAGGAAGAAGCTTCACTCAGACAATTTCTTTATCAGAACTGTTACATTGTGAAACAGACTCCCGAGAATATACTTCCATATTCACAACAATCCCAACCTCTTTAAGTCTAGAGTCAACCGTTGTCTATCCTACATATCCTTAAAATATACACCTCTTACTCCCTCCTACAATGAGATTGTTGTAAGGTCGTACAACAATCTCTTTCAGTAATCTTAAGTGGTTCTTGGGCCTTGTAATCCATGAACAATAGTATCAAATTATATATATATATATATATATATATATATATATATATATATATAATTTGATACTATATATATATATATATATATATATATATATATATATATTGAGTTGGTGCATAATTATCAGGTGTTTTTGTAGGCGAGTTATTTGTTAATAAAAATTGCTTTTTTATTAACTTTTTTTAAGAAAAATATTATTCAGGTTATAAAAATGCGTGTCGATAATCATACCCTCTGGAATAATCATTTTAAAATGTTATTGTTGAATTGTTGTTTCTTTTTTTATAATAAATATTGTTTATAAACGCCTGCTAATTATGCACCAACCCAATACATTTATGTAAACTAAACTGTGTGTGTAAACATCCCTCATAAAACGAATCCATATAAAAAGAAGATTGCCATTTAATGTGCAAACTTATATTCTTTTATGTGTCGTCGTCTTCCTTCGGGACGTGAGCGATCATGTCTCTCCACAACTTTCTATCCTTTGTAGCTCAGTTTGGAAGTGGTAGTAGTGGAGGGGGGGCAATAATCATTTCCAATCTCTGTTCTGCCCGGTACTTACAGATTATTTAAGTTGCTCGCTATTTCCTGCTGTCCGTCTTGGCATCAGTATGTCCTATGAGCATCAAATTCACCAAGACTTCTTTTTCATTATATGTCTCAGAAATGTCAACTGTCTCTTTGCGATCCTAAATGTAAGTGTCTAATTCGTTCTTCTTTACGTTGAAATCTCTTCTCAGCTTATATATCCCATCCAAAGTATTCTCAGCATCCATCTGTAGAACATCTCTATTGCCTCTTTTTCTCTTCTTTTCTCTTCGTCTGTTATGATATTGTTCAGTAATCGCTATCTTACGGCAGGATCGATGTCACATAGCCGTTCGGCACTCTTTTTGTTACTAATCTAATTTCTCTATTTCTTAATACTTTGTTTGGCTTTTGGAAAACATCCTTTGCTATTCCAATGCAACTTCGAATTTCGGTGTCACATTTTCCGTCATCTGTTATTAAAATATTTCCCCGATATTTAAACCTTTCTAGTCGCTTGATTTTGACATTTCCATTTTGTAGTACGAATGTTGAGCTGTTTCTCTTACTAACGATCATTTATTCTGTCTTTTTACAATTGATTGTTAATCCTTTCTTTCTCTTTGCCTTGACTACCTTATCTAGGAACTTCTGCAGTTTACGTGTGTATCCTACGTTGTTAAGATTGTGTCCACCAATAGGACTTCTTCTATTTCTCTTAGGATTACCTCACTGGAATGGTTAAATTAATCCGGCGAGAAGACGCATCCTTGTCTTATACCCATAATAAAAATTTTATGAGTCACCATTGTCACAGCTATATCGAATTGTAACATTGGTTCCTGTACAATCACTACAGTAAAGCAACGTCGAACCTAGTTAGTCACCTAGATGGGTGACCGCTTGTGAATAACAGGTGCTTTTAAGCTTAGATGTGCGGGTAGTGTAATGGATAAGATCTCAGAATTGTTAATCAGAGAACCGAGTTCCAATTCCAGTCGTGTTCGTTATATTCACTTACGCACAGATACCATTGTGCAAGGTATAAATCCACCTCTTCTGCCTTAGATGTGGGTTAAATAGTAAGAGTTACATCGTTAAACCATTACCATCTCCAAAAAATAAATAAATAAAATTGCGAACAAAATTCAGATTTCAGCATTAAATAAGACAATCAACCACTGTCCAACAGAAATACGACTCACATATCTAATTTATGTTTTTGCATTTTTCAACAGTCGTACAGGGTGCTCCACAAAAAAACAGGAAATTTTAGAGTTACTATATGTAAATTAAATAACATATAAAAAAGTGACAATATATTTTACTATATAAATGAACTAAAAAAATTAACTAACATATAAATTTTTAACTATTTGTCGTTCCAGAATGCTGCACTTTTCATTTGGTTTCAAAAGCCTTAAACCAAATTAATCGTTCACTCGCCACTAATTTACAATCACCTGAGGAGACGCGTCATTATGCGTTGAAACACGACTGCAATTGGGTAGCAATTCTTACGTGTTTTTGTTGTAATATCCTAGTAAATATATATATATATATATATATATATATATATATATATATATATATATATATATGAAACAGACTGTCGCCTCTGTTCACTTATATATATATATATATATATATATATATATATATATATATATATATATATATAAGAGCGGAAGTAAAAAATGTATCCACACTCATAACACTGATATGTTATTGGGAAGATCCGAGTAATTTTTCACTTACATTGGTGTGTTCATTTAATCATTTTTATATTTTATCTTTTTCGTTCCCGGAATCAGTTCTATAGTAGATTTTAAACTGTTTTCTCTCCGGTCTTTGCATTTTTACCTCCCTTTCTTTCTCGTTCTTTCTTTTTCTATCTATTCGTTTTACTCACTTTAATTTCACGTTTCTCTCACTCTCCATTTCCTTCTTTCTCTTCCTCTTTTTCTCTATGCTCTCTCTTTCTTACACGCTCCCTCCCTCTCTATGTTTCTTTTTCTATCTATCTATGTATCTAATCTATCTATCTCTCTCTCTCTCTCTCTCTATATATATATATATATATATATATATATATGGTGTATAGTTTGAAGGTGTGCTATAATGGCAAAAGTGGTCAATGTCAGAGATAGAGCATATATAAATATAAAAATAAAAGTGAAGACTGATGCCAATAGCAGCCTGCATGAAGATTGCATTAAAATATTAAATAGACTTTAAATAGACTTTCACTGCTTGCTCTTGACCTCTGTATCCACTCTTGTATTTATATATATATATATATATATATATATATATATATATATATATATATATATGTATGTATTATACGAGGATTACAGTTTGTTTGTTTTTTAAATATATATATATATATATATATATAGACTGCGCCAACATTGGGTCAACCAGATATTTTATTTTTTATTAAATTTTAATTTACGTAACGGTCAGCACGTAATGCTCAGCACCTGAAACTATGCCGGTGATTTCCATATATATATTTCCATATATGTTTTCTATATTGTTGTTTCTCCACATTTTCCTTTTCCTCTCTCACAATGTTTCTTTCACACATACAAACCACTAGCACTGAATACATACGTACACAAGCATGCATTAACCCACAACCTCCATAGCATTAAACACAAACTATACCTCGTGAATCATAATATTTACTATTTAGTTCAGAACAAGGACCAAAGGAAGGAGAAAGTTAGTTGTACTTCGATCGTCAATGTGAGGGGGTCTATTTTCTCTGTTTACATACATGCATAAAAAAAGCATTTAAATTCCATGCTTTAACCTGGTATCGTTCAGCAATTGTCGCTGGTGGAAAAAATTCACTCACTATCATGGCCACAAGATCATCATCAGGATCATGATAATCAGTCGCTTGAGTGGGTGTGGTCGTAGGATCGCTGCGTAACTGACCATTTCCCTCAACATATCTAGTTGGAAAGTCGGAGAGGTATTCAATTAAGCGTAGCGCGTCTTGGACAAGTAGACTCTCCCTCTCCATATCAAACCACAGCCAATGTTACCAGCTTGAGAGCTCGCCTTGGTCGCAGTCACGTAACAGTTGATTCCATCGGAGGAACGCTCCACTCCGGGTGTTGACTTTAGTAGAAATCTCACAGACCAGATGTCACTACTGCCTGGCTGCATACTTAACTACGAATCCAGGTCTAACCAGTTGAACGAGTTGACTGTTTCATCCGGCCTTTGACAGATCTTATTTTTAATCCTTTCTCTTCACAAAGAATGATGGGATAAATGGTTTAGACGCCGATGACCCAATCAAGCGGCAGCTCGTATTGGGTTATATGGTACTAGTAGCAATCATAGTTGACATAAAATGTAGAATTTCACTAACATGGATATTGACTAGAATTTATTGCATCTGTTACAAAGAAAACTAAGGTAAAGAAACACGTGTACAACGTGCACGGCCGCCTAGAAAATCATCATTAAAAGCGTGGATTTACTTGGGCTCGAATATCGATCGCAATTATGCAACTACTTAGCCATAAAACAGGCTGCTCGATAAATATTAACAACTTACCTACAACCTTTTTGAAGGTACAAGGCTAAAAGACAAGAGAACAATGCTGGGCCAAATATCCCAAATCAGATACCTGCCTCGAAAATCAGCATTTCCAAATCCTGACATTTTGAATGGCTCCAACGACTACCTCAACATGGGAGGTTCTCCTCTCGTCCTTTTCATGCTCCTCTTTTAAACAGGAGTAGACGTTTATACCTAGCTTCCTGTTTAAGATTGGATTTCCGGTTTCTTCTAAAATTTTATCATTCTCTTTCACTTTCAGTAGCCAATTGCGTCTTAGTGGTGAATTGATAAAAGAAAAGACTCGCGTATGACACAGCCACTATTTCTCGAACACGATAATAATGAGTTGTGGTGCGTTCTTTCTAACCATCGCGGGATGGTGAGATACCCAAAACAATCGCTTGGATATGAATATCTGTCGAAATGAGAGTATATACAAAAAATGACAGATTTCTTTAGAATCGAGAAAGAAACGATTGGCAAATGGCGATAGCTTGCAGAAAGCATTAACTTCGTTATTTTCTGCAATAGATTCAGATGCCAAAATGTCCAAAGAGCCTTATTGAAGATGGAGATTGGAAAAGAAAAGCGTCTTTTCAATAGTTTATTGACATAAAGAGAAACTGATTCAACATAAATAAAAAAAATATGCCTATACATTTTTCTTCGGTTTAAAGAAAAGATAATTTATTTCGTGCAAATAAAAGAGGACACATTCTGTTTTAATAATTTACGAATGCATGTCTTTCTATATCTGTCATATAGATAGATATGAATAGACTAAGATAGATAGATAGATAGATAGATAGATAGATAGATAGATAGATAGATAGATAGATAGATAATGTACAGAAATACATAGAGACAAAGACAGACATAAATAGATAGGGAACGAAAGAGAGAGATGAATAGACATCGATAGATTAATTAATTTATTGATTGTTTTACGGTTTATCAACTCTTTGTGCGTTATTCAAAGCTGAAACATATTTTGAATTTTATGAGGTTGCTTATATAGCCGGTGTTCCCAAGCAGAGTCCCATCTCAGCCTGGTTTGACAGTAGGCTAGATAAATATATACAGACAAAGAGAGATGTGGAGAGAGGGAGAGAGAGAGAGAGAAAGTGGTTAACAGGCAGATAGATAGATAGATAGATAGATAGATAGATAGATAGATAGATAGATAGATAGATAGATGCATGGAGCGAGTTAATTAAAAGCACAAATACATACGTGGTGATAAACATTAAATTTCTTTCAGAAGGAAATTTTGGTCGGGATCTTTTTGGCACTCCCTCTGATAACTATGAATAATAACTATTTATATATGTTATATCTATTTAGCAATCTATCCGTCTGCTTGATATATATATATTGATGAGGGCTCTCCCCTTTTCACACAAATGGACTCAACCGAGGTATACATATACTACTACCAGTGAATACCCGGACGGTCTGTAATAGAGGAGCCTAGCACAAGAGTCACAGTTAGCGAGCACGTCGACTCAGTAAGGAGTCATACCGCGATACTTCAATACCAAGACTGTATATATATTATTGCTACTAACCCTCATTCCTGGAACTACTAACCCGTATTGCCAGTTTGTATTATTACGTTAATACATTTATTTTCCTTATCTATTCCTGGCGTTTGTTATTCATTGATATCGGATTCATCCCGGAATCCACAACAAATTGGCGACGAGGAATTCGAACTCACACGGGAAGAAGAAAAAAAGACAATTCTCCCTCGTTGTCCACAACAAATTGACGACGAGGTATTCGAATTCACACGGGAAGGAAAAACAAAATTCTCCCTCGTTGTCCACAACAAATTGGCAACGAGGATATCGAACTCACACGGAAAGAAAAAAGAAAAATTCCCCCTCATCGACAACAAATTGGCGACAAGGATATCGAACTCACACGGAAAGAAAAAAGAAAAATTCCCCCTCATCGACAACAAATTGGCAACGAAGATATCGAACTCACACGGAAAGAAAAAAGAAAAATTCCCCCTCATCGACAACAAATTGGCGACGAGGATATCGAACTCACACGGAAAAGGAAAAAAAAAGAAAAATTCTCCCTCGTCCACAACAAATTGGCGACGAGGTATTCGAACTCAAACAAAAAGAAAGTATCCACATCAACTTGGCGATTTATGAGGATTAAAACACGGAAAATCGAGTTTTTCGTAAGACTCTTATCATGGAGGATTTTAAAAGTATTTTAGTAGAACTTGTAAAATACCAAAATGACCAGCAATTACAACTCCAAGAAAGACAAAACGAACAACAATTACAATTACAAGAAAGAATGGAAGAAAAATGGCAAAAACAATTACTACAAACGCAGGAACTAATATCAAAGGTACATTTATTTTCCTTATCAATTCCTGGCGTTTGTTATTCATTGATATCGGATTCATCCCGGAAACCACAACAAACGCACAACAAAGGCTCTATCCCTGATATTGAGCACTTTAACACATAAATATAGTCTTAAGGTGTGCTATATTTATGGGATAAAGTGCGCAATATCAGAGATAGAGCGTGTAAATATAAAAGTGAACATGAAAGTCAGCACTTAGAGGCGACAGCCTGACGATTGCACTAGCATGAAACAGACTGTCGCCTCTAAGTGCTGACTTCCATGTTCACTTTTATATTTATATATATATATATATATATATATATGTGTGTGTGTGTGTGTGTGTGTGTATGTATGTATGTATATTATGATTGAGTATGTTTGTCTGTGCGTTCATATTTATTTATCCGTCTGTTAAATCTCACTCTATCTATCTCTATATATACACACACGCACACACATAGAGAGAAAGAGAGATTTAACAAACGGATACACGCACATGCATACATATATATATATATATATATATATATATATATATATATATATATATATAATGCGAAACAGATCATGCCATAGTCACACATCTTTCATCTCAATTAAATTTTTGAAAATCACAGAATTACAAAAGCAGACTCTAAATGACTCTAGTTGCATTTTCAACTTCTTTTTCCTATATATTTTACCCGTGTAGGATATATAGTGATTTTCTAAGCGTAGCTTAGATGCGGCACAAGGCCGAAAGTATAGTGCACCTAGTGAGGATCAAACTCACTACTCAGTAGTAATTGTTCTAGGGAGACAAGCTTGCTAACCATTACACCAACTCGAGGTGCCCAAAAGTGATTTTCTAAGCTTAGATGTGGAACAAGGCTTAAAGTATAGGGCATCTAGTGAGGATCGAACTCACTACTCAGTAGTAATTCTTTTAGCGAGACAAGCTTGCTCTACCATTACACCGCCTCGATGTGTCCTCCGTGTGGGATATATAAACAAGAATTTACTTTCTTATATGCACGTCAGTGTGTTGAATATCTATCAATCAATCAATCTCTCTGTTTGTCTTTTACCTGTTAATCAAGGTGTCATTTATATATACTGGCATTGTGTGGTTACTTTGAGACCAGTTTATATTTGCGATCTCCCATTTACAAGCTCATGACAGGTAAAATGGCATTCACTGACAAGCGAATGTAGTCAGCCATTTCCGTCACTTTTCCACATCACATGTTCCAATGATGATGCTTTCTTTGCATGATTATCCATAGAAGTAACCGGATTGTGGGTATCAGCCGCCCTCTGTTCACAGAACTGACTTCTTTCCATGAAGAATCGGCGCTTTCAAGCATTCAAATGGAAAAGATCAAACAGAAAGTGGATTTTTTTAAGTTGCTTATTTTTCGAAGCAAACGCGAGAAACAACGCGCTATACGAGGATTTACAGATTTGATAAAAACGTGCACCCGTAGAAGTATCCCAACAAACGAAAAGTCAACGGTTTATCAGAACATCTACACAGATGCGTTAAAACTCTGTTGCTATTCCAACCAATTTTAGCTAACATTTTAAGCGATTTATTTTACCTCTCCACGTAATGTAATATGTGACATAAGATGATTAATAACTATAGACTCAGACTTCACGCTAAAAACCACGGAAGGAAAGTGAAACCTAGGGACCAGGAACGCGTAACCGAAACCCCTCACCGGAATAAAAGAAAAAAATGAAAAACATGACATGGCTATGCGGTTTCCTGGAGTGGATAGGTAATTTAATTTCAGTAAATGCACTCGATGATGTGGCTATGCAGGTGGCGTAATTGTTAGAGGCTCGTGTCGAGTTCTAATTCTGTTTAAGATCACTGCATTCAATTTCGCTCAAATAACATAGGGAAAGGCATCCAGCCGTCACTACTTCTTAACTATAGGATGAATAGCAGATTTGACTGGACTCTCCAGCCGTGGCTGGCAATCAGCCTAGAAGAAAGTCACTGAAAAGGGTATGCGGTTCCTGCAGGACGCATACTATAACTGACTTTAAGCAGCATAAATGTGGTTCTACAGTAGGATACTTGGGATACCATGGACCGAACATGCGTGCAACGACGAAGTTTTAGAGAACGTGGAAACCAAAAGGAAACTAATACTTGACATCAGGAAGAGGCAGTTGAAACTTCTAGAGCACGTAATGAGGAAAGAGGACTTGGAAAATCTGATACTAACAGGACAGATTGAATGCAAGAGGGACAGAGGAAAGCAACTTATGACCTACTTAGTGAGCAATGTTTGGGAGAAATAACAAAAAGAAAAAATTGTTAAGAGCTACAAAGGACAGGAAATTGTGGAGAGCCATGACCGCCAAAGTCCTGAATAGACACGGCACATAGAAGAAGACAGTTCGTCCGGAATAGTTGCAGCATATACCGCAAGTAGTTGCTTTTTTTCGTGTTTTTTTCTATCTTAAGTAAGCAGGGCTGATAGATAATAATAATAATGGATTGAGTTTTCCTAATAAGCTTTAATATGGATAAAGAATACACAGTGGTTACAAATCGCAACGCAGTGGCTATCAAGCTCAACTCGTAGGTCAATCAGTCAATGACGACAACTCGAGCCTCACTGCAGAGTCCCAAACTCGAGTTCACACAATGCAAAGATATGCTGAATAAATAAACAGGTTACGTCCCCTTTGTTAGCCTAATTATCTTCACGCGTTCATGGAATGCCCCCACTCATGCGGTTTTAAGCTTATTTGGTAACAAAAAAGATATGAAAAGTAATAATAGGTTTCTTATTAATAAATATTAAAAATTATGCGTGACATTCGCCTGCGGCACATTGCGCAACTCATATAACAAGAATTTCGGTCATGGAGCGTGCTTCTTTCAGGCCAACAACTGGCTCAGGTAATTTTTTTATATCGACTCGCCATCTCTAAACTGATTACCAACCAAGACTAGAGATCTCAGTCCGTATAACTATTTAGCCCATAGCTGAGATGAGATAGATAAATAAATACATCTCCCAAGAGTATTTATACAAAAATGAACGTAACGAATTCGGCTCGCCAATTCCTCTTATCGATCTGCTAACTGCACAATTATAATCAATAAATAAGTAGTGATAGTCATTAAATCAACAAATTGAAGTTCAAAAGTAAACAAATAAAACTAAATTAAATTTTTAAAATTGCAATCAGAGCGAAGGCCTTTTCGCAAATTATTGAAATTAGTCATTGGGAATTCGAAAATATGGATAAATACAGTTTTGATCATCTACATTCCAGATGTATAACTTTCAAACGAGACCAGTCCTAGGTATGTGGATAAACTACATACAGCAGCAAAATCGAGAGATTGTATGTTTTGAGGAGCGTCGAACCACCTATTAATTACTGTTGTTTCCTAGTCCATCCTGACCCTAGGTGGTAGCATGTGTTAGGGTCCCAGCTACGGGAAAATAGTGTTTTGAATTTCTTTTGCTTGTTCACAAAGTACAAAATTACATTATGGTAAAAATACGAGCAATATACTTATAAAACAATGACAAGTTGTAATAAATATTTATAGTAAAATGACAATTAATGCAGCACTAAAGTATAAACTACATTTTTATAGTAAGATTACCAGCAATACATTTATCATTTCCAAACTATATATCTAAATATACGTAATCCTGAAAGTATAAAATTCTGTTTGTTTTTTGTTTTTTTAATTATTTCAACCCAAACAAGGTGGAAATTCCACTACTACAGAGAGTGAAAGTAAAAAAAAAAAGACAGGGGGAGGATTGGTGAAAGGGGCACGAGGGAAAAATCTCTTCAGAGCATTTACTATGGAAATATTTGTAGAAAAGACAGAGGGAAGACACATCACGTCGGTGAGAAAGTGACTGAAGTCAAGATGACAGGCCAGGATCGCTTACATTAGAGATCCTTTTTTGGATTTTGTCAAGAACCTCAAGATGAATAGCAGGATCACCAGACTAGAGGTTGCAGCAGTATTCAATGCACAAACGAATGGTAGATTTGTAAATTTGTTCAAGTTGGATTCTGAAGAGAACATTTTCTGGTACGACGCAGTGATCCAAATTTCCTTGCAGTAGACGCAGCTATTGATTCGATGTAGTCGCTCCTCGTTTAGTCAGTCGATAACATGAGGCCAAGAAGGCACAGTGGGTTGTTCTCTGGGAGTCTAGCGTCATCCCTGCTGATGGTAGGTAGAAAAGGTTGTCTATGGTGATTAAATGAAAGCAGTTTTGTTTTGGAGGCGTTAAAATTTACAAGTCATTTCCTTCTCCAGCTAACCATTGATTGGAAGCCCTTGGGGGATACCCGCGTTCGTGTGAAAAGATCTGGAAGCGAGCCTGTTCAAAACGACCTTAATTTCTCGATTTGATAGGAACAATCTTCCTGCGATGCCATGGCCCTGGAGCTTGCGTAGAAGGCTAGCGGCCAAACCCTGTCAAACGCCTTCGAGATATCTAGAGCCACAACTCGAGCTTCACCGTTATCATCAAGAACTTGAAATAAATATTCAGTGAATAAAGTACATATTCAGTGCATGAAGCCATAATATCTCGTACAAAATATTTTGATTTTGGCATTAAATAACCCATAGAGGTTTTGATACTCCGCTAAAGAAAAACAGCCAAACAAAACCGAAATATGGTAAATTTGAAAGATAAATATTTTTCTCCTGTAAATGCGATTTACGATTAACAAATATCCCAGTATTAAGCTATTAGGCTTATCCCTGCATCTAAGATGACGAAATAAAGGTTTCAGCTCAAAATTCCAATCACCTAAACAAGGCTGTACAACGGCCGGAACGTCGTGAATATTGTGATTTTCTAAGAGTAGTTTAGATATGGCACAAGGTCGAAAGTGTGAGTCACCTAGTGAGGATCGAACTCACTACTCAGTCGAAACAAGCTTGCTAACCATTATACCACGTCGAAGTGCCCTGTTAAGTGTGTATGTTTGGCCCAATACAATAACAGATTGCTTTAGAACATATGCTATTTTTTTTTAAAAAAAGGTAATATTACCTTTTGGTAGAAAAAATGGAAGTAAATGAGATGTGTCTAAAAGTTTACAGATCCATTTTTGCACAATATTAACAGTCATTGTTTTACTGATGAAATAGCTAGAGGTAACCGTAAGTTCTATTCTAATAGATTCTTCTCTTGGACTTTTTGCCTGTAGTAGTTACCTTGTTTCACTGTCACTTACAATCTTCAAAAATTTAGATGCGACGTTAGTCGTCCTCTTCTGTCTTTTACACTGTTCTTTTACTAATTTTTCAATCTCTTCCACTCCCAGTAACCCCCTTGCGTCTTAGTGGCATTATCCTCTTCCTTGGGGTGAAATGATTTTCTTTGAAGAGTCGTGTCTTTAGTCGACACACGTACCCTGTTTACAAACCTGAGAATGAATCAATTTTAAAAAAGCTAGAAAACCGTGTTACATTTTAATTTACTGGCAAGAACAGAAGTCAAATTTTAAATAGATGTCTCTCTCTTCATACTCGACACAGAAGAAGAAATCATCTGATTAACGATGAAAAAGTAGATATACTACAAGGATCAGAAACAAAGAAAATTGTCGTGAGATACACTACAGCCTCAGTAGGATCTGCAATGAATTCTGTATATGGTTGGATTCAAAGGGGATTTTCTTTCTACTAAAGTAAAGCTGGAACATGGACAAAGTTACTGTGCATTGTACGAACAATTTTCATGTTTTAATGGCGTATTGAAGCTTTTTTTCTAAGCAGGAGGTCTGTAACTATTTACACTATTTACCGGCTGTAACAGAAAAATTATCTAAATCGTGGAAAAACAAAATTGTCCATTTGTTAGATTAAGATTTGAACCCATGTATCTTAGAAATGATTAAAGATATTTTACTGGAATTCTCCAAGGTTTTTATAACACTGTTGGTCTCTAATTTGAGCAATAACAATGATCCAACTCAATCCATAAGATGTTTGGCACGTGAGAGAGGAGTTTCACCTATGACAGTCCTGGGATCAGAAAAAGACTTAAAAATGAAATCGTACGTAAAATGTGTGAGTCAATTTTATTACTCCAGGACAGAAAGTTAGAAGGTTAAAGAGGGCGAAGATCATCTTCGATAAGTTGGAAAATGATCCTGGAATAATATATATATATATATATATATATATATATATATATATATATATATATGAACTTTATTTTCATCCTTCATGAGATTCCGATCCTTAGCTATAATTAATGATGAACATGCGATTTTTCGTCTATGATCGATTTCATCACGATCCTTCTGTTAAGCTTAGAGAGTAATTATACATTCTTAATGCTCAAAGTAGACTCCAATAGCCTTATAAAAACCTCGGAGAATTCCAGTAAGATATCTTCAATCATTTCTAAAATACAGCGGTTGGGAGCTTAATCTAACAATTAGACATTTTTGATATTACACGAATTGAACAATTTTGCTATTACACCAGGTTTATATATATATATAACTGACGATTGCACTAGCATGAAACAGACTGTCGCCTCTAAGTGCTGACTTCCATGTCCACTTTTATATTTACACACGCTCTATCTCTGATATTGAGCACTTTATCCCATAAATATAGCACACTTTAAGACTATATTTCTTTATATATATATATATATATATATATATATATATATATATATATATATTCGTTTGTTAGCACATTTATCTACTGGGGCAGCTATATATCCCTGTAGCAGACGCCTTCTCAGGTACATTTGTGATTGCTGAAGACCCACAGAGACCACCTGTGTTTTATACTGAGCGAACATCACTTACAGATTCTGAATAGATCAGCAGTTTGATGAAGTCCAGTCCGCTCAAATTCTCAGTCACGATGTTTTGTGAGTTTGTGCTAGCACAACTAACGACGAACCGTTCCTTCTAACCAAATTCACTCACAAACGGTGCCGTACGCTAGGATAGCATCAAAAAATCATCTCTCTTGACAAATCGATCATAGAGATACGCGAACCCAGGTTTCATGGTTGGAAAGCGAATGTTCTAATCACTGGAATGCGCCAATATACACAAACACACACACAAACAGACTCACACACACACACACACACACATATAGATAGATAGATAGATAGATAGATAGATAGATAGATAGATAGATAGATAGATAGATAGATTTGTGAAAGCAATAGACTCTCGATGTTACAATCCACGCAAGAATTACGCCTGCAAAGCGACAAGTTTCAAACGGCATAGAAAAAGAAAAGTTGGTTACATAAACAATAAAACCAATTTATTTATGACTTATTTCCTATTGTTGATGTTACTTCAACGGGAAGTACAAAGTGGGATGAGCCTTTTATTCCGGAAATCATCCCTTCGCCGGTCCTGCCTCTTAAACTTGTACGTAGTCGAGAATTTGGTCTGGAAACAACAGCAGGGAAGCGGACAAGAGATAAATTAAAATAAAGGGAAGAAAGAGATCAAAGAGTATTGTAGTATCAAATGACGTCATTGCAATTGTCAATTTCCGGTTTGATTCTATCGTTAGTCGACACTGGTCAAACGTATCGGCCACACAGTTTGATTGAAGGCATGCCATTAATTCCCTCACAAGCGAACCAATACAGGCCAACACACGTCCTTGACAAAGCATATACTGAACACACACACATATATATATATATATATATATATATATATATATATATATATATATATATATATGGTGGAAGAGATAACTTTCACAAATATACTCATCTAAATGAATGATTTATATATAAAGAAACACACGCATTCAATACAATATTGATATTATATATAAATATAGATATATTTATATATATATATATATATATATATATATATATATATATACACTATCCAATACTCACCATCATTTATCGTTCACGTTCGAGAACTTTTATCGATGGTTTATTGAACAAACTGCTGATCCGCCGTTTGTCTCTTCAGGCTTGTTTACGGATGAGGCAACATTTCGAAGAGATGGAATAACAAATTTATACAACCAACATTTGTAGGCGGATCGGAATCCCCATGGCACAATATAGGCTAGACACCAGCATCAGTTTGAGATTAATGTCTTGGTTGGAATTGTAGGTAACTGTCGGGTAGGTCCATATGTTTTCCCAAAACGTCTTACAGGATCTGTCTACAGAAACTTTGGTTCGAACACACTTCCGGGCTTGCTAGTGGCTATACCCTTGCCAATACGAAAACGCATATGGTTCATGCATGATGGGGCTCTAGCATATTTTAACCCCAATGATCGCGATGCACTGGCTGACAACTACCATGAAATATGGATCTGCAGAGGAAGACAGAATTCCATGACCTGCCGGTTCCCCCGACCTCAATCTTTTGGATTTTTATCTGTAGAGCCAATTACAATAATTGTTGATTTATGCAGCAGACATTAATAATGCAAAGACGCTTCATCAACGTCTCATGGGGGCCTGCGAAATCATTCGACACCAGTTGGAAGTATTTGAAAGGGTCTGCCAGTCAATGATCCGACGGGTGCAGGATGCAGGCGTATGTAGAAGCAAGCGGTGGCCATTTTGAACATTTGTTATGAGTTGAGGTATAACGATAGCCTTTTGGACATATGTTTATGTACATATTTTACCTTGTTTTGGTGTCAGAAACCTGCGCCGAAGTTTGTAAAAGTATTTTGATGCACTTTATATATATATATATATATGTGTGTGTGTGTGTGTGTGTGTGTATGTGTGTGTGCGTGTGTGTGTGTGTGTGTGTGTGTGTGTGTGTGTGTGTGTGTGTATGTGTGTGTTGAGACCAATTATTGTATATATGTACATATATATTGTTTATTCCCATTTTGGTTTTGTTAAAAACCCACAAAAGCACAAAATAATATCATAAAAAATCTTGACACAACAGAGATATGACTGAAGGATGGTGGGAATGCAATGGAGGGTGCATGTAAGCAACGAGGAAGTTTTTAAAAATTGAGAACAAATACGCATCTTTTAATTAGAATCTGAAATGGACCGTTGAAACACCGGTTCTCGTACGATCACTAAAGTTAAACAACGGTGATTCTGGTCAGTACCTAGGTGGGTGACCGCCTGGGAATACTAGGTATTGTAAGTTTGGTGGGGGATAAGTGCCCGGAATTGGAAATCGGCTCTCTGAATTCCAATTCCAATCGGGTTCCTTATATTCATTTACGCATGAATCCAACTCTTCTCCACCCAGCAATGTGTTAATTAGTAGGACTTGTATTATTAAATCAATATCTCCAGAAAATACTTACAATCTAAAGTAAATGTTTTCTAGGTTTAAATAACTTTCAAACGGTTGAAGCCGTAAAACACAAATCAATCGATCAATGGGAAGGATGCTAACAAGAGAATTATTGCTAAGAATCACAAAGTATAGGGAGTTTTAGGGGAGCCATGATCGCCCATGTCCTGAAGGAACTCTACGCATAAAAGTGGAAGAAGAACAATACGTAATTATCTTTTGCAGCCACAATAGTCAATCGCATTATAAATAGTGAATGTTTTCAGGCATCCAATTTCTTACATTTTTGTATTGTCAAAGCAATAAGATAGAGAAAAGCAAATGTAACCACAGGAAAACCAACTAAGTTTGGCACAGTAATCAAAAGAGGTTTTATTTTAATGTTTTGGCTAAAAAGAAAAACGGCTTAAAATCTTAAAAAAATAACTTCAGTTGGGAGTTGCTTGGATTTTGCGATATAGTTTACCAACCAATGAATACGAATACCCGGATGAAAGACCTCCATTTTGTACGATGATTCGGCCACACCAAAGAGTTCTTTTGAAGTCTTTGATCTAAATGACCCAGAATACCGAGAAGTTTTTCTTTCATTTCATTCCTGTATGCTAATTTTACCAGTACCATTAGAAAGGCTTATTGGTGGAGATAGGTTCGCCTATCACCCGATCCACACTTCTTCACAACCTTATGAGCAGGAATAAAGATTTAAGCCTTGTTTCCTGTTTAAGATTCTGTTTCCGGTTCCTTCTCATTCTTTTTCACCCCCAGTAGCCCCTTGTGTCTTAGTGGAATTATTGCTTGCTTGGAGTGAAATTATATATATATATATATATATATATATATATATATATATATATATATATATATATATATATATATATTACAGTTCAAAGGTTTGGAGCTACTACCAGGATTAGCATGGTATGAACTTGATAGGAGAGTGAAGAAAATGATAAAGAGTTCTTAGAGTCAATGAAAAAAGAATGAAATCATTTATCAAACTCATACTTTGAGAAACTTTTGCAACGAATTCCAAACATTTGTGCTGCTTGTATTCAAGGCTAAAGGAGGATATTTTGACGAGAGCAAAGTTTAATCATAGAAAGCTTTTTTTCCTTTTTGTCATAGTAAAATTTCTAATGAAACGTTATGCCTCAATTTTTTAACCATGTATAATAAATTCGCTTAATTAAAGTACAACACAACTATTTTGGGGGCCAATTTAAAAAATTACCAGGGGTGGCCTCAAACTTTTGAATTCTAGTGTATATGTTTCATGTTGGATCTAAACAACGCATGTTTTTGTGTGTGCATGTGTATATGTACATACGCGCGCGTGTGTATGTGTGTGAGTGTGTGTGTGAGAAACAATGATATGAACAAGCTATATTTTTATAGACATTAACTTTATCTCTGATAAAATGCTCGCTTGTTCGTAGACACGCGCCCAAATGAAAGTGCGTAATTCTGGCTCTGTGCTTCGCCCAATAATCGTAATAATGTCTTTCTTTTCTTTCTTTGACTGTTTCTTTTCAAACATTTACCAAAAAAAACTATGAAAGCAGGTGATAAACGCCAACTTCAAAGTCGTCCGAATTATATTCCGTCTAAATTTATACTGTCTGTATATTCGATAACTTTGTATCGGATACAAGAGGGACGAAATATAGGAGACAGGAAATTGAGAGCTGGGTCGGGCGTAGAATTACTTGGTCGAGCAACTACACTGACGTCCAAGGGTTTTGGGTCAACTAAATAAAATGATTATACACCTTTATTTTATGAAGAAATTAAGGTTGTTTAGCAGTATACTTCTATCAATAGTGTCTGTAAACCTTGGGAATTTGAAAATAAGCTGTTGCATTTTCTTAGATGCCGTGTAACAAAAGATACTTCGCTTTATGGAGCATGATGCTGAAATAAAGGCCATGCTAAATTATTGGACAAATAAAAGTTCTGAGAGGATAAATTCATTGTAATATTTATATGTCTTAATAGGAATTTTTCTATCTTAATATGAGTATGAGATATCCAGGCAGCTGGGAATTTGCAGAAACAGTGTTCAAGCCATCCGTAATACTTTTGCTACTACTAGATGTGTTTTAAGTGCAAAGAAAATCGTAAGATCACAAAAGAGAGATAAAAGAAATGAGAGTCTCGGTAGGCAATCCAAAATTAACTGCCAGACCTTTGATGAGAGAATTCAGTCTTAATAATGAGGTTCCATTTGAAACAGTACGCAGAGAGCATTACAAAAGTACAAACTGAATAGGCGTAAAGCATTGGAATAGAAGACTGATGTGGTCAAAAGAACATATAACATGGGATGCTGGAAAGCGAAGAGAAGTAATTTTTAGTGATGAAAGCAAAATAGCGTTAAATTCTAATGCAAGGGCGTATGTAAGAAGACCAGTTAGAGAAAGAATCAATGCAAGATGCACCACAAAGACGGTAATATTTGCTCTCAAGTTGCATCGTACTGGTAGAAAAAAATGATAAAAGTGTATGGAAACAAACAGCGAAAACTATAACAGTTTACTACCGGATTACGAAGATGGAGAAATTTTTCAGCTATGCTGCAAATCACGTACAACATAATGGTTTCTTGTGGATGAAGATGTTCTATTTTTAGGAAACTGACCAGCACAAAAGCCTGATCGCAATACGGACGTGGTGGAAATTGAAGAAACAAGTGCTCCAATGAAAACCACGCAATTTCAAAGACATTTGAGATTACTGCCAAGAAGAAAGGGAAAACATTATCAATGAGAAAATCTGGATCTTGTTCCATTCAACGCCACATCTAATTGAAACAGGTATTTACTAATTCCATACTTTGACGTTTTCTACTTTATGTAATAATAAAGATCACTTTTTCTGCAAACATGAAGTCCTTTATAACTTAAGAAAAGGGCAGAAACCTTTTTGCTTGTAGCCCAGTATTTTTACACGGCCATTTTCAGCATCACTAAGCTTAAGATGCTTTATAACCCACCATACATCATAAGGGAAATGCAGTAACGTCTTTTCTGGCCCTCAAACATCATAAAATGAAGTGGGAAAAGTATACTGTTCATCACTCCGGATTTGGGGGGAAAAATTACCGAAATTACTTAATTTACTAAGGTGTCCCAAATTTAAAATTAATAATATTATTAATAATGATATATATATATATATAGACGTTATTACGTGACCTCGACTAATCTGAAATTGTTCGATTATGTGCTTTGGATTATTTTTATTTGTAGAACCTGGGATGACCCATGCCCTTTATTCCTATATGAAAAACTACACATTATCATATTTCTAAAAAATCAAAGAAATGAAATAATGGATTTTGCAGACACCACCAAATATACGTCTTAAAATAATTTATAAAATGATAAAAAAACAAAAACAAATTCCACAATACCATATATAAATAATTACACAATACCATATAAAATCTATTAGCAAATTAAATAAATTTCAGACACGTATAAAACTATAGAATCAAAATACAACCCAATCATATCTAAGCACCCCTTTAAGAAACTATCAACGAAAAAACAAATAAATTAACATCAAAATGACTGTAACTAGAACATCAGTCAGTCAGATTTAACAAATAGTAATAAAAACAACAGAGCCTGAAAAAGGCCATTATAGTCAGAAAAAAATCTCCCAACCAAACCTTACACGACTCCAAAAATTTGCCATATAATAAACACTCATACTTCCATCACAGTAGTGACCCCTTGATAACGAAAGAAAAAAAAACAGATTACACTTCCATTTCCAACCTATAAATGAGTAAAGTTTTTCTTCAGTGAGATATTCTAAAACATTGCTTCAGAATGAAACTGTACTCTAAATTTTAAGTTTAATATTGAAATTAGACTTTAGGACTTGAGTCAAGTTTCGAAACATAGTCATTTTCTTGAAGATGGATGTAATGTCTGCAAAAACTCAGAAATGGAGAAAGTTAAATGAACATTTAATTATTTTATTTATGCGGTTCACATACTTCTTCCATCGATGTTGCAGTGCCTAGATCCCACTGGTGAAAAAGCTTTCATCCTGTTGGCCACAAACGTCATCAACAGCAGATGTGGCGTTATAATCACTACGATACTAGTTCCCAGCCAAGTGTTTCCTCATGTTGGTGAACATATGATAGGCAGATGGCGTCAAATTAGGAAAAAATGTAGGGTGATCAACTAGTTTAAAGCCAGCAGCCATTAAATTGAAACCAAGGACTTGTACGCTGGGGCATTGTCCTGATGAAACAAGACACCTCTCAGTTTCCCTTGTCTTTTTTGTTTTGGTAGCCTTTTGTAACAACTTGACATAGTACTCTCCATTGGTGTTGCGGCCACTTTTGAAAGTAGTCAATAAAGACAATGCATCAATAAAGACAAAATCTGAGGCCATCATCTACTCAGTAGATGAAACAACCTTGTTTGGAACAGCTAATGCGGTGGAATTTCCACTGTATAGATTGTCTCTTTGTCACTGACTCTAAGTGATGAACCCAACAATAATCCTGGGTCAGGGAACATCCAAGAAAACCAGCTGGATCGGATTAAAAGAATGTCTCATGGTGTAATCACCCTGGTGCGCTTCTTGATCAGGTGTCAGAAGACGTGGCACCCACCGTCCAAAAACCTTCGTCATACCAAGTTCATCGTGCAGAATATTCTTAACTCTCTTACATGATAGGCTAATAGCATTTGCTATTTAATTTATAGTCAATCGCTTGAAATCCATCACCATAAGGTGAACACAATGTTTTTCTCGGTGGTGGCAATTACAGGACTTCCAGACCTTGAGACATCTTCAAGACTCTCTCTTCCTCTCCTCAGTTCAGTCACCCACTTTTTCACTATTAATAAAGCTGGAGAGACATCCCCTAACGTAAGAACCATGTAAGCATGAATACCCTTGGCGTCTAAACCCTTTTTTCTGCAGGTAAATTCTGTTCATTTTCAAGAGAAGTCGCTGCCAGTTACATTTGAAGTCTTCTTTCCACATTGAAACGTCGGTTTTCCTGGAAACAATCAATGCAGTTATTAATACGAATAACTGAAATTAATTCATGCGAGATTTCACAGCTCTAGTATCACTCCTTCATAGTTAGCCTATGAACTTTTCAGTTCACCCTAATCAATATATATTAAGATGTTGAGAAAGTAATTTCATATTTCACCGCAATGAACTAAGAGACAACCAATCAAGTTTAAATGAACCAAGGTTAAATAATAGGAATACTGTGTTCAGCATTAGCTTGTCATTTCTTTTGTCCGATAGTGTGTTGAGTGTAGTGAACGGCAGACTTTAACCCTATAGATAATTAGAACGTTAGAAGGTCAAATGTTTACCATTGTTTAGTGTGTGAATAATAAAAGGCTACTACTGCTACAGAGGTATTAAAAACATTTCTGCAATAATTACTGCTGCAGCTTCGTACATTTGACTGTTAAAAAGGTTTAAAAATGACAATAATGATATATCCGACAAGCCACAATATGGAAGACGATCCACTTTGAATGGAGACGTTTCGAAAGAGGCTAGTAAAATGAATCCACCTCGAAGCACGTGTTTGACAGTCATGAAGCGTATTGGGAAAGAAGGTGATGCACCTTAGAATCGAACACACTGCATTAGCACTAGTCTGGCACAAGTAATACGGTGCCATCAAGATCGAGACCACTCCACTAGTAAATTACTCTCAGAGATATATTCGGTAATTATCACGCTATGATAGGCAACACTGTGTAAAATCTCGCAAATTATCCCGTGAAATGAACTCGGTAACCATCACGTTATGGTAGCCGAATTTAGGCTTCATCGGTCACACAAGGATTGAAATTACTTCTTTTATGTGCCTTTTCTCTTCCGGGCGTAGGCAATCATGTATCTCCACAACTTCCTATCTTTTATAGCGCTTAATAAATTTTACCTTTTTTTTTTTGTTATCCCTCCTAAAAATTCTTCCACCAGCCATTTACTCAAGCTAAGTAAATTATTCATTTTTCCTCTGTCCCTCTTACTTTCAATCTGTCCTGTGAGTATCAGATTTTCCAAGCCCTCTTTCCTCCTTATGCGTTCTAGAAATGTTAACTGTCTCTTATTGATGTTACGCATATGTTTCCTACTTGTTTCCATTTTTTGTAAAACTTCGTCATTGATCCCATGGTCGGTACATGGAATCCTCATCATCCTTCTGTAGAACTGCATTTATGTTATTTCATTTGTGAGGAAATTGTCCTGCCATATTATGTAACAATTCAGTCACCGCACTCGCTAATTAATCGAAAAGATGGACTCGATAACTATCACGCTATGGGAGGCGACCTTAAACTTAATGAGGCTCACAAAGATTGAAATCATTGCATTAATGAATGAGGTGAACTCGCTAACCATCACACTTTTAGACAACCCACTACTTAATCTAACATACGGGGATTAGAAATACTACCAGCTGATTTGCTAGACGTGATGGTATGTGCCACCATTGCGCTATGTTAGTTGCCTAGTTTTATGTATTCCTCTTTACTTAGCCTACCTTGGACTGGCACTCATCCACAAATATGATGTTACCCAGAGAAACTCATTTGCAAAGTGAGCGATGTTTGCTAGTCTCACGATGGCAGGCGGTCAGGTATTTTTGAGTGGATGTGTTCATTGATATGGGTGGGAATTTGATTTATCGTAAGTCTTCCGGATGCATTTGCAATAACTAGCTCAGATGTCAGAAACAGACTCGTTGGAATCATCTTCCGTGCCGAAACCGATCATAAGGCCTCCAACGTATTTTTGTCCGAGTGCATGAATAAATGGCTATGCGTGGCTCCGCGTCCCATAAACTATGTTAATATGCATATTTTATGAATCGGGGATGCGCAGGCAATGTTATCATCTATAGTGGAATCGTCGGGAGGAGTTCAAATCCCGGCAGGGTTTGTCGCATTCACTTACGCTCGTTTGTCTTTGGAACGTCGTGAATCCATACCTTTTTCCTCCAGGTATGGGTTAAATAGCAGGGTAAATTGTGATTTCTAGCCTTGGGTGGCCAGCAGTACAGAAGAAGGAAAATTCTCAATTGAAAACCATTCAAAAGGAAACGCGAAACCACTTCGCTGTCTTCCCCAAACAGCCATGGTAATTCACAGTAAATAAATTAATCTGTGGAGAGCCATAATCCTCTATATCTTTAATCGACATGACATTATTTTTAATTCTCATACACACAAGTGTATGCTAATCAATATACATATATAAATATATAGATTCTTCCCCGGCCACTTGCGTGTTGCAGAAAACCAACATCGTTTATAAATGTAAATATCCTCTGGGAGACTGCACCTCCAACGATACAAATAATATCTATGTTGGAAACACGACAACAACGCTTTCACGTAGGCTAAGTCTTCACCTGAACAAACTTCCAATATTTCTAAACACTTACAAAAACATACCTGTCCACACTAGCAATTCAGAAAAATCTTTGTGGAAAATACCTCCACATTTTCCACGAAAAGAATAAACGCAAACTAAAAATTCTCGAACCTTTTTATATAAAAAATGACCACAATTTTGTTCTTCACAACCATGAACACTAAATACTTACTCTATATTTAACATTACGCTGATGATGACATTATGCTATGTCGAAAGTATTCAGAATAAATTAGAATATGAGCCAACAAAATGAGATGCTACCATAGTTATCTCTTCCATGGATCGCATCGCAAATGACGCAGTGCGAGACGCCATCTGATGAGAAACAGGTCCACTGGACAACCCCTTGTCCACCGTCAAGCAGAGAAATGCGGAAGGTTATGGTACGGTATGGATATAAAAGCTACCAATCATTCCACTGCCACCCTACAAGATACCACTTTAGTCAAAATAGAGGAAGACAGAGGATGACAATGCCATTGATTGGACTGGTAGATCTTTCACAAAGACTCAGACACTGGGGGAAGCTGACCAGGTGCTCAGCTACGCAACGTCTCGACGAACACAGCCGATCATGGGACTGATGATGATGATGATGATGATGATGATGATGATGATGATGATGATGATGATATTTTATATTTGTTCTATCTTAAATACGTTATTACGTTACCTCGTCTAATCTGAAATTGTTGAATTATGTGCATTGGGTTATTTTTGTAAAATCATTCCATCTCAAGCAAGGTTATAAAGCCATTAAGACACAAGGGTGTACTGAATGCGAAAGACTCTGAGAAAAATACTATTAATGAGGGGACAATAAAAGAACAGAATTCAGGGAGACAGAAGTTGACAATTGATGTTGTAGTTAAGTTTTTGAAGATCAAAATTTACTAGGAAGCCAGAAGCCAGAAGCCAGAAGAGAGTTCCACGAAAAGTGCAAAAGAAAAAACTGTCAGCGTAAAACTCACAGTTGCATCTAGCAATTTCAACTGTAAAAGAATGAGACGTAGCTGCCAATCTAGTACTGCGCTTAAATTCGAAAAGTCGGGGTACCAAAAAGAAAAACTCATCAGAAGAATTACCATGAAAATATTTATAGAAACGACACATCGAAGTTCCATTACAGCGGTAGGAAAGTGACTGAAACCAAGATGCCAGGTCAGGACAGATAACATTTCAGATTGGATTTTGTCAAGAATCTCTAAACACATAGCAGAAACACAAGACCAGATGTGACAGTAATATACAATACATCTACGAATGGTGGACTTATAAAAGTGTAAGATAGATTCTGGCAGAGAAAAATTGACTTATAAAACACAATGAACCCACTAGCAATAGACCTAGAAATTGATTCAGTAGATTTTACGTTTAAGATTTTAATTTACAGTATTTAGAGAAAGCTTTATCGACTAGCTTGAAGAATATTTTCCGATTTTTGTTTTTATTTCATACTAGACCATCTGTGACTCGTTGTGTCAGCTTATTGTGTTTACTGCTTACATTTACTTTCATGAAGAGTTTGGGAAAGTAGAGATATTTTTTAAATACATTTCTTTGCAGTTATTGAAGTTGATTTCAACATTAAAAAATTGCCTGTTTGATGAAAGAGCTTGGAATGTCAGAATTCGGAGTGTTGGGATTCGATACAATAACATAAAATATTGTTGCAGTGGGTGCGCGTAATTCGGCCATTTAGAATAATCAAATGATTTTCATTCAAAGAATAAAATTCAGTAGAAAAGACAACGTATTTTCAAATTAACATTAATTTAATATAACAAGAATAAAGCTATTGGTCAGAGATTGGAAAGTAATGTCTTTTTGTTTAGGTTAATAAATTTTTGAAATAAAATATAAATTCTCTTTGTGTACGTATGTGAGAAACAATGAAATGTTGTTATATGTGTGTTTGTGTGAAAAAGTCAACACGTGTGTGTGTGTGTGTGTGTGTGTGTGTGTGTGTGTGTGTGTGTGTGTGTGTGTGTGTGTGTCTGGTTCGTAGTAAAGAGGATAGAAGAGATAGAGTTTGTTCCTTACTGTGAACAGCGTGACCGTAGTCTGAAGCGGTCTCTTTGAAGTTTGTCAGTGCTATCGCTTTTAGCATAAGGTCGTGAAGTTCACAAGCGAGAGTGGCGTGGACCTTGATACCAGCTGTGCGTATCCTGCTTGGGGCCGGATTTCGTATGTTTTATACACTTTCTCGTAAGAAAATCGGCTCCATCCCCTACTTCCTACATGGTAATAAATTTACATTTTTCTTTTCCCCACTCTCTATATATGACTTCTGTCAAACACACAAGATACAAAGGTCAGAGTTGTATATAGTAATACGATTTGTAAGTTGGGTTAAACCAAATCATATTTTTTCTTCTAACGTTTTTGTTTGTATCTATCCATTTTATATTCCACTTTATTAAACCTGCTTTCTTATTATTTATTATTTTATTATTTATTTGTTATTATTATTACTTATTATTATTATTTATTTTTTATTTATGTTTTCTATATTTTAAAGTTGGTTGTCCGTCTTCAGAGAATTTATGAACAACATGCTTCTTAAAGTCAACGGTTTTTATTAATTGGTAACACTAATTTGGGGGCACAAATACTTAATTGACTAAAAGCAGGCGGTTTTTATTTCATTGCGAACACAAATCGGGAAGACTAATACTTAATTGGTTAAAAATCAACGGCTTTTACTTATCTGTGAACAATAAATTGGAAACACTAAGAACACTAATGGGGAACACTAATACTTAATTGACTTAAAAGTCAAGGAATTTTACTTATTTAGGAACATTAATTTTATTATTTAGCTTTAAAATTCAAATTTTAAAAAAATAACGTTCATTTTTAATTTAGTCTTTTATGATCTTTATAAATAATGTGCTTGTTTGCAACATTCATAATGATGTTTCTTGGCTATTCAAATAAAACCATTTTCTTCCAGGAATCTGGTAATAAAATTAGTCTTTGAGAGATCACAATAAAGGAAAGAACGCAATCGTTGAGATTTACTTAGTACATTTTGAAATCAAACAACTCTGAAACATTTTTTCTAAAAGTTCACTCAGTACAAACACGAAGATCCACACAAAGTAGAAGGTTACTAAGTGAGGTTGTTGTATGGACATAAGAGGGGGATGTAAGTGCATATTGTAAGGATATGTAGGTTAAGTACCGGCTGTCCCTAGACTTAAAGAGGTTAAGATAGTAGTGTTTAGGGAAAAATCTTCTCAGGGGGCCTCGTGAAGAACTTGTCTGAGTGGAACTTCCTGCTCAGCAATAGAATGGGAATGAGGATAATTTGGCCATGTCCTAGATGTAAAGGCCTCAACTAATAATTCGTCTGAATATTTGTCATGGGAAAAATTTCAATAATTTAATCTAGTTTCATTTAGGTCTATTTTATGAAGCCAAAATGTTCAACTATTAAATAAAAGGCGTTTTGCTATTAAAGAAAAATTATTCTGTTACTCTTTATTTACAGATAAATAAAAACCTACGTAAATATCTTTTTGGTGTGCTAACTCCATCATTTTTGCCAGCGCTTGTACGTCTGGCACTGGTGCCTATTCAAACTGAGCTGTGAATGTCGACTGAAAATCTTAGCAATCAACTGGTGTGCAACTTCAGGCGCTCAAGAAAGAAGCGCTAATTGGTCTTCCTAAGAAGTTGAATGCCCCAGGGCTGTGAAATGTCACAAGGCTTTTAGTCAAACATTGCCATATTTAATTGAACCTGCTTTAGAGGATGCGTTCATTCCAGGAATTCTAATTATTTCCAGGAATATCCGATTCGATTTCAAAAGGTTGCAGTTATCTGTCAGGATATGTTTTGCGATGTCCATGAACAAATCTCCGGGGCGAACAATAAGGGTAGCTGGATTACAACTGCGCCTCCCTGCTATTTCCATGGCCAATTATATGTTACTGTCTCTCGAGTTCGATGACCAAATAATTTGTTTGTGAATGTCCACGGGAAAATACAAAGAATCTTTTCTTTTTCTGAAGAAAGACCTTGCCATTTATAAGAATTACTTTTTGGCATCAAAATTTATGTCTAATTTTACAATGTTAAAATTGCAATGAATAATACTGTCATGCTAAACAATTTTATTCTTGACAATATAACATGTTTCCTTGAAATTACTATCAGTTTATTAAAAAACGAGTAAACACCCTTCTTTTTCAAATATTTACGTAAACCAAAACCATTCTAAACGAGATGTACTATAAATGTACAATATAAATCAGGTTAGTTTAATTGATTGATAGATTGTTTTTTACGGCTTATTATTTAAAGCCAAAAATTACTTTCAGATTGTAAGAATACGTAGGCGATAATAATGATTTCAGTCAGTTATGTGTCATGCATGATACACGTTTAGGCAATCATGTATCTTTCTATACATATGTAACAATAACGTTTTTACTAATAGGAAACACTATCGGATGAAAGATATATTAATTGCTTAAAAATTGATTGACGTATATTTATATTGGCAGAAGGCACTGATAGTGTCTGGGACAAAGCTCAATAAAATACTATTAATTGCGGAATAGTGATAATATACATTTAGACTAATCTGGGTCTATGGCCATATCCCGTTGAAACACCGGTTCTCGTACGAAGTTAAGCAACGTTGAGTCTAGTCAGTACCTAGATGGGTGACCGGTTGGGATAATGGATCGAAATCGGAGAGCAAGGTTCCAATTCCGACCTGTGTTCGTCATATTCACTTACGCGCAAATACTTTTGGGAACGTTATGAATACATCTCTTCTTCTCCCCTCCCATCTATGGATTAATTACTACAAGTAAATCAGTATTTATTATATTTGAGGAGGTACGGTGGAGTAATGGACAGCGGCTCGGATGGAAGAATCGGAGAGCCGAGTTCGAATTCCAGTCGAATCCATTACATTCACTTATGTGCTAATACCCTTGGAAAAGGTATGAATTTCTCTTCTTCCCTTCCCAGCTATTCGTAAATAGCAGGACAGACCGGGTTGCTTTGGATGGCAACTGGTCTACCGCAGAATGAAATGGCAACCTACTGCGTGAAAAAAATCTGCCTCGTCAGTCATGACACTTGAGTTTGAACATGTATCCCATTATTGAATTAAGTAGACCACGTGACCATAGAGGAAACGCATATATGGGAGGTAGCATGTGTCTAATTGCTCTGCACTTCTATTCTATCCTCTATTAGTATTCGGATCGCTATTTCTATACTATCCTTTATTACTATACGGATCATCATTTCTAGTCTATGCTATTTCTCTACGCTATTCACTATACCATTTCTCTATTCGGATCACTATACGGATTACTATTCGAGCAAGTGATATTCAGTATTGTTCAACGACGTACTATAGTGGTATCTGCGATTACAAAGTCTCTACTACAACGATCATTGCGAAAGTGACAACGAGTATTCGTTAGCATCACAAAACTGGCAATGAGTGTTCGTTGACTTCACAAAAGTTATATTTAGTGAGGTATATGTGTTTCTACAGGGATGTTTACTCAGACACATGTTTCAGCCTCGTCTTTTTTCCGGGTAGTAAAATTGGTATCTACCGGCATAGAATCATCGAAAGTCTTATCAAAGAAATAAATAACCCCTCGGAAGATTTTTACCAAAGAGAAAGTACCGTGTAGTGTGGCGGGTTTTTATCAGTTCAGCCACGAAGACGCATCCAGCAAAGCAAGACCCACGGCCATTTTTGAATAGAAAAGCCACATTTCTCTTTAAAACATTTCGAAGACAATGTCTGTCTGCTTAGATTTAATTTATAAATCATCATTTCATCATCATTATTCGACTGCAGTGGAGATGATTGAACCAATGCGAACGGTCCTTTCCTTTTAGCTGTATAGTATGTGCTGCGCCAGGGCTACATACAGTTTTGAATTCAGAGTTACTTTCTCCTAGACCGGCTGCCACCCAAGGCTATAGAAGCCAGTTTGTTCTGCTATTTACTCATAACTGAGGGGAAAAGAGGGTTCATACCGAGAAGGCACTGTGGAGTATTCGATATCAGTTCGGGTAGCGGTGGTTCGGATTGAGGAATCGAAGAGCCGAGTTCGAATTCCAGTCGAATCCATTACATTCACTTACGTGCTAATACCCTTGGGAAAGGTATGAATCTTCTTCCCCCGCTCACTATGGATAAATAGGACAGACCGGGTTCTATAGCCTTGGATGGCAACTGGTCTACCGCAGGAAAAAATGGCAATCTACTGCGGGGAAAAATCTGCCACGTCAGTCATGTATCGAAAGATACATGGTCGCCTGAGCGTGTATCACGCATGGCACATAACTGACAGATATGTAAACAGAACATCTTTCTTTAGAAAGCTAGTGGATGTTTTTGTACTTTCTGACAGTTTTGACTTTCGTGTCACCCTTCTTCTAGAATGGTAGCCAAACAAAGCTAATATTATCACACACACACACACACACACACACACACACACACACACACACACACACACACACACACACACACATATATATATATATAGGAATCGAAGAGCCGAGTTCGAATTCCAGTCGAATCCATTACATTCACTTACGTGCTAATACCCTTAGGAAAGGAATTTATAAATAATTAGTGGATTAGTTTTTAAAAGTGCTTTGATAAAGTCTCTCAGACGACGAAGATCTTCGTCTAAGGCAAGTTCTTCTTTTGTCTTTATAGTATAGTAGAGTCAGTTGGGTACTATCTGTGAGAAAAAAGAGCACCATGACGCTATTCACTCCACCCGAAATTTGGAAACGGTATGCTGTACTGCTTGGCATTCGCGGCGAAAGCTCCAATACGAACATTTCAGAGTGTTTCGGTGACAGTGCAGAGGATTCGGAAAGAGTTGGATGAGTCTAATAGTGATTACAAATGTACGGCAGCTCAGAAAACTCACTCTGATCGGTCTGATAAGAAAAGAAGACCCCAATTTGTTAGTGAGGACCCCAGACTCAACACGGAGGCCTACATCGAGTGCTTTGAGGAGATAGTGCTGCCCTGGTTTAAGAGGGGGGGGCTGCTGGAAGACCCTATATCTGGAAACAGGTCATGGCTGTCAGACAATTTCTGCGATCTTATCTTATCCTTACATCTGGCCACCTAACTTTTTAGACTTCAAGCCCTTTGATTTTTATGTGTGGGGTGCAGTTAAGCGAGAGGCCAACAAAAGTCTTTGTGAAATCAAAGATGAACTGGAGGCAAGTATTATGGCAGCATTCACCAACTTAAACAAAGAGACCGCCCAAAAGTGATGCAGGAGATTCCGAAGTCGGTTGGAGACTATGGTTGAAGCCAATGGCAATTTTATTGAATAAATTTACTCTTTAGTATTTCAAGATATGTTTGTAAAATTCTAGTGAATATATCTCTTAAAATAAGATGTCAGTGTTATTTGCATTTTTTTCGTAATTTAGATGGCAATCGATCCATCGCACCTTGTATGAGTGTATGTGTGTATAGTATGACGTACATTCTCTTAATGATAGAACTTTTAACAATCACAACCCTTAACTAACTATTATCCCCTGTGGTTTTATTAGTCGATCTCATATGTGCGGACCAGGTTGTTACAAATTATTGAAACAATTTTTTCCTTTTGTTAATATCTATTACTACGCTCGTAATGAACAGATTCTAAGAGGTCGTAAGTTGTTATGTATATCTGCATGGATATCTATCAGACTGTCATTTCGCCCTATTTATCTCGGTTGCCTGCTCAGTCGGTAAAATAGTATCGACTTTTCTTCCTTTTATTGTCAGGCTTTATTTGCTATTATCCGCTTGAGTTCACCACATATATCTATACACCTCTTTCGCTTCTATTCCCCCTCTCTCACACACGCACAATTCCTCTCTCTCTCTCTCTCTCTCTCTCTCTCTCTCTCTCTCTCTCTCTCTCTCTCTGTGTTGTTACTTTTTCTGTTTTCCTAAAGCCGAGCCGATCACTGTGCTTAGCTCGTGTTTCCCAACCCCTATTCATGGATACTTATCCACTTGACTAAGAAAACCAGTCGAGTGATCGTCAATGATTCATTCTTTCCTTACACGCTTCCTTCCTTCTGTCACACAACATTACGTTTCATGGCGTCATACTTGTTGTGTGGTTACAGATGCAGCGAATGAAATAAGACTGGGCACAAATACCTAATGCTGTTTATCGTAAAGTGGCAAGAAAGGTGTGCGATTAGGATGGAGTGGGTGAGGAGAAAAATTGTTATTGAGTCTGGAAAAGCGCCTTTGTCAAGAAAAGAGAGGACAGAAATGAAAACAAAGGTGCAGATAAAGCCGTAGGAAAAGAACGAAAGAAAGAAAGAAAGAAAGAAAGAGAGAAAGAAAGAAAGAAAGAAAAGCTTAAAGCAATAACAAACAAGGATTTAAACCATAAAGAAAGAAATGGTCATAGAAAGAAAGAACAAAGGAATTGGAAAAGAAAGAAAGAAAGAAAGAAAGAAAGAAAGAAAGAAAAGCTTAAAGCAATAACAAACAACGATTTAAACCATAAAGAAAGAAATTGTCATAGAAAGAAAGAACAAAGGAATTGGAAAAGAAAGAAAGAAAGAAAGAAAGAAAGAAAGAACGAAAGAAAAAATGAAAGAAAGAAAGAAAAGTATCAATGTTCTGAAAATCTTGGAAAAGATGAAAGGTTTAGGTAAAGCAGTAAGAACCAAGGAATTGAAAAAGAAAGAAAGAATAAATGAATTGGAAAAGAAAGAAAGGAAGAAAGAAAGAATCAATGTTTTGCAAAAGGAAGGCTTAGATAAAGCAGTAAGAACGAAAGAATTGAAAAAGAATAGCAAGAAAGATTTGAAGCAGTAGAAAACAAGGATCTCAACGTTAAAGAAATGAAAAAACACACAGTAAGAAAGAAACGTTTCAAGCAGAAAAAGAAAGGGGTAGGAAGATAAATAAAGAAAAAAGAAAGAAAGAATACAAAACTGTTTAGCTTTAAAAACTTGCGCACAAAGAAGACGAACAACACTGAAGAATGCATAAAACTGAAAGAAAAAACGATCTGATGTCACCAAAAGAAGAACAGAAAGAACGAAAGAACGCATAAAAGAGAAAAGGAGTTAAATCAGACAAGACTAATGTTACAATGGAATGGCCAATAGTTTTTGGGTTTTACTTTTTATCTACGCTGATGCTCGTGAATTTTATCTTTGTTTGCGGCCAATAAACAAATGCGACAAAGCGTCATTTTGAATTTCCTTTCATTTCTGCTGGTCGAAATCGTCCTTCTCTACGCCAGCACATAGACAATTATGAGAATGCAATTTTACTTGAAGATCTCCAAATAATGTTCCATGTGCCAAACGTCCACAAGATTTACAGAATCGACATCATGTCAGATTTTATTATGCGTTTCAATATTTGCACAATAAAAGTGGCAGAAACCTACCGATTTTGGTAAACTTTCCGGATATATTCATATGATTGATATATCAGACGTTCACCATATAATACAATGATTTTATTGGAAATATTTGCAGTAACTTACTCAGTAACGTTGGGTTTTATCACAAAACCTGAACGTTATTCATCAACGCGAAAATATGTACGATTTTTCTATTTCTCTCCTGAAAACTTTTATACTCATAAAATTCACGGCTGACCTTAGGTATATGAGAACTATTGTCTTGCATAAAGCCACACTTGACTTTGAAAGTGGGATTTGTACCATTCAAAGAAAGTCTTGTCCATGAACTCGCAATAGTTAGCACTGTTCATTTTTAACGCGTTCATCGACATTTTAATAATGGTTTGGTCGACAATTCCCGCCAATACCATGACACTATCGCTTCCTTTTTACCATCTTTTATCCACAGGCACATCTGCATTGGATAAAAGCCATACTTTCGCCCATACATCAATCCCATCGAGTGTCACCTGATATTCGTTCGTGAAAATTAGTCTAGAACAGATCAATTTTCATTTGCTTATTGACCCAAATTTGGTGCTTTGAAACATTTGCTTTACTAAGAGGAGTTTTCCTATGAGATTTCTTGACAGATCCCAATTTGCGAAGAATCCTACATCTTTTTTCTTTGTTGGCTTCCCCAATTCCAGTCTGTCTAAATATCTAAGCACTGGTCAATAGTGGTTGTTTCGATATAATTCTCTTTAGGAGACAATTTCTTAAAACTTTTTCCTTTGCTTCTAGTTCTCAACGTTATATCTTCAAAGGTTCTGTTTATTCTGATGATCTCTGATTTCCTTTGATATCTCCAATGTGGACATTCCCTCACTCAATAACTTCATTATTTTCTGTTTTTCAACATTTGTTAGAACTTTTCCATTACACAACATATATTATGGAAAAAAAGAAAAATATTTACTAGATTTAAGAAGCCTTGAAATAAAATTAGTTTAATCGGCAACGATATAGAACAGAGTCTGTCCTGCTATTTAGCTATGGCTGAAGGGGGAAGAGGATTCATACCTATCCCAAGAACGTAAATGAATGTAATGGATCCAACTGGAATTCGAACTCGACTCTCCGATTCCTCAATCCGAGCAATATGTGTGTGTGTGTGTGTGTGTGTGTGTGTGTGTGTGTGTGTGTGTGTGTGTGTGTGTGTGTGTGTGTGTGTGTGTGTGTGTGTGTGTGTATATATATATTGTTGAGTCTTGACTCATTGTTGAATCTCGCCTATTGCATGGAATAATAATGCAACACAAAATTTACTTAGAACAAGAATGTATTATAACAAGAAAGTGTACACAATAAGTACATATAGTATTTCTGTATATTTCTGGGAAGACGTTCCTGGAGAATGTGTTGACTAGTCGCAGTCGATCAGAGTCTCTAGTTGGATCTCGTGATTCCTCTTCCCGTCTTCCGGTACCACATTTATATAGTTGGTAGTCACCTATGCAGATTAGGTGGATCCTACCACAACATATATATATATATATATATACAGGGGTTGCACAAAATAATTGAAACACTTGTTAAATTCAAAGAAAATTTTCAGTCATTCTTCCATTAAAACCATCTCCAGCTCTTTACGACACGACGGTGGAGGATAGCGACTACTAACTTGTAGCTCCATAATTCACCACAAATGTTCAATAATATTAATACCTTGAGATTGGGGAGGCCACTCCATGTGTTCTAGCTCACTTTCATGCTCTTCATACCAATTCTTAACCACTCAAGCTGTATGTATTGGTGCATTATCGTCTTGGAAGATGCAGTCACCATCAGGGAATAACGTCTTGGCTATTGGATAATATGATCTCCCAAAATGTTCAGGTAATCTTTGCTGTTGATTCTACCATGCAGGCAACTATTGGACTGAGACATTTCCATGATATGGCGGCCCAAACTATCACTGATCCACCTCCATGCTTCTCTGTTGGAAGAAGGCAGTCAGGGTTGTAAGCTTCTTTGGGCTGCCTCCACACATAAACTCACCCTGAAAAACTGGACTTGTTTGAGAATATGACTTGCTTCCATTGGTCTACAGACCAGGCATTGTGATTTCTGCACCACTTCAACCACTTTTGAATGTTGCGAGTGCAGAGAAGAGGTTTCCTCACAGCGGCTCTTCCATAATATGCAGCCTTATGGAGCTCACGGCGAACAGTTTTAGTAGAAACTGAACTATTCAGATGGTTATTCAACTCAGCTGTCACCGTATTTGTCTGATGATTTTTTGCTACATTGCCTTTCAATGCACGTCAGTCCCTGTCAGTAAGTTTGCAAGTCCGGCCCGAATTGCTACGGTTGCTAGAGGTCTTGCCCTGTTTCTCGAATTTCATCAGTGTTCTTGATATGGTAGCTCTTGAAAAACCAAACAGTTCAGCAACCTTAGTGATCGAGGCTCCTTCCATGCGAGCTCCAACAATTTGCACTTTTTAGAACTCGGAGAGGTCACGCATTTAGCTTAAATTTTACTAAATTCTAAAAATAAATAAGACAAAGACAGTAAATTAGATAAATAAACGTATTTACAATAGATATAACTTGCAATTACGAAGTTTTAGTTAAAGTTCTTAATATAATAGGTTTTTGAAATATAGGAGTGGATTTTGCAACTGTCCCAATTATTTTGTCCAACCCCTATATATATATATATATATATATATATATATATATATATATATATATATATATATGGTAATTCTTAACAGCAGCCGTCTCCGCTAACGCAACGTTCTTCATTAAAATAAAATGGCTGTATGGCGTTTGTTTACATTTCAAGAAATTAATTTATTCATACATCTGAAGGTAGTATCCGCTAAGTGCCAAACCTTTTACTTGTATTACTTTATGTATATATATATATATATATATATATATATATATATATATATATATATATATATATATATATATATATATATATTTTTTGAACGATAAAAATTATTAAAAAAATCAATTAAAATCTTCAGACATACTGGGTTGTAGATTAATATTCTTATCCTTTTATTATTATTATTTCATTTAGATTCCTCGACTAGTTTCGGCCAACATGGCCATCATCGGGAGAGAAAAAATGTTTCTGCTTGCTGTAGCAGTAAACTACAGAAATGAATGTCTTGATGAAGAAAACGAACTTTTGTCTGTAGTTTTCATTTGTTTTTTATTATTTATTTATTTATCTTTTTAACATTCCTTGTGTTGGTCAAACAGTCTCTTTTAAGTTGTCATTTGAGATAAGAGCTATGTTCCTTTTTTTTTCTCCGATCAGTTCAGCAGTTTATTGGTGTTTGGGGAGGGGATGGTAAGTGTGTTTGTGTGTGTGTGTGTGTTTGTGTTATTTAGTTTAGTGTGTGTGTTATTTAGTTGTTTAGTCTCTGGTAAGTGTGTGTGTGTGTGTTATTTAGTTTTTAAGGGAGTGAGTGAGTATGATACTTGTTAGATTGTATATTGCTATGGGTGTGTGTTATCATTTGGCTCATTAGGAAAGTGAGTGAGTATGTTGTGTGTGGGTGTGTGTATAAGTGTGAGGCCTCAACACCTCCGTAAGCCTGTCTGTTTTGTATGGGTATGGAATGTGGGTAGGTTTTGATTTGTAGGGTTATGTGTTACTACTATCTATATTGTTAAATTTATGGTTTAGCCCGGCTGGAAACAGCGTGTGTAAACGTCGTATACACTTATTTTCATGGAACTCTAAAATTCTTCTAGTGTTATCTGCTTTGGGCTTTTCTATTCTCTCAATTATAGTGAATTTGGCATGGGTTTTGAAGTCGTGTTTTTCTATGCGGAAATGTTGTTCTACAGGTAATAATTTTTCATGGGGAGTCGACTTAATTCGATTGCGATAATTATTGATTCTGTAATGAAAGGGCCATTCAGATTTTCCTACATATTGTTTCCGGCATAGTGTGCATTCTAGGAGGTAAATTATGTTATGACTTCTACAGTTAGAGTCGTGATAGATTTTGAAAGTAGATTTAGTGACTGAGCTAGTGAATGAATTCGTGTGTGTAACGTGATTGCAACATAAACTTCTTTTGTTGTTACATGGTTGGGAAAATCCTGTTGTTTTTTATGTTAGTTTATCACGGATTACCTTGTCCCCTAAAATGCGGTTACTACCTATGATTTCTTTTAGGTTCTTAGGTCTACGATATGCTCGAAGGCCGGGTTCCTCAAATAGTTTTTTTAGGTCTGGTTTGAGATGTAGTATTTCCGAGCGACTTTTGATTATTTGGGATAGTGGAGGCAGAGTGGGGTTGAAAGTGGTTACTAGAGGAATGCGGCTAGATTTAGTTTTAATCTTGTATATTAGGGTGTTTTCTCTAGGTGTGGAAATTGCTTTATTTATTTGTTCCCTGATTAGGTGTTGTTTATAGCCACGTGTTGTGAATTGATGCTCCAGATTTTCAATGTGTTTGTTTAATTCTTCATTGTGGGAACATATCCTTCTGAGTCTAAGTGCTTGTGAATAGGGATGGTTCTCTTTGAGGTGTTTAGGGTGGGAAGACTTAAAGTGTAGATAGTTGTGGGTGTCGGTGATTTTAGTGTGTAGTGTGGTTTGCAGTTTCCTGTTTTCATCTATGTAAATGCGGGTGTCTAAAAATGTTACTGATGTTTTGGATTTTTCATAGTCAAATTTAATTGAGTCGTGTACCGTGTTTAGGGTCATGAGGAATTGGGTGAGTTTGTCGTTACTGCCCGTGTATATAAAGAATATATCATCGATATATCTTGCGTAGAATACGCAGTCGTTACCAATGAGGGGGTAGATATGGGTCTCCTCAAATTTTCCCATGAATATTGTAACATATGAAGGAGCTGCAATGGTGCCCATGGCACAACCTCTTATTTGAAGGTAGTGTGCTCCATTGAAATTGAAAGTGTTAAATGTGAGAATATGCTCCATGAGTTTTGTGATAACTTCTGTGGAAGGTTCTTGTTTTCCTCTTTTAGCAAGTGCTTCCTGAAGGGCGGTTAGCCCTTCGATGTGCTTAATGTTTGAATAGAGTGACCTTACGTCCATAGTCACTAGAATAGCATTCTCTGGAACTGTCTGTATGTGGTTAATTTTGTTTAGTAGATCTGTTGTGTCTCTGATGTAGGATTTTACTTCCTTAGCTAGGGGTTGTATGTAATGGTCTACATATTTTGAAATTTTGGTCGTGTGGCAGTTGAATGATGAAATGACGGGCCTTCCAGGGTTGTTGCTTTTGTGTATTTTAGGGAGGAGATAGAAACGAGCAGGTGTAATGTTTGTGGGTGTAAGTATTGTGCATGTTTCTTTGTCGATTAGGTTGTTGCGAAGCATTATGTTTAGTGAGCTGGTTAATTCTTTTTGGTATTCGGGGAGGGGATCTGTAGGTAAGCTTTTATAGGTTTCTTTGTCGGCTAGTTGTTTGTTTGGTTCTTTAATGTATTCTTTGATCCCCCAGATCACTGTGGCACCCCCTTTGTCAACCTGTGTTATGACTAGGTCATCTATATATATATATATATATATATATACATATATACATATATACATATATATATATATATATATATATATATATATATATATGGTACGATGGATAAATTGTCATATAAATTACTCAAAAATAAAAATAACACTGATATTTCATTTTAACAGATATATTTACCAAATTTACATAAATAGAAAGAACGGGTTCGTTTTTAATCCGACATTTTATTACTTCAAACGTTTTTATAACATTTCAAACAGACGCTTCATTTGTGGGTTTTTTTCTTTATTCCTGTTTTTTCCAGTTTCGTCTATCAACCTGCGTATTTGACAAAATCTTAATAATGAAAATGTGCTTTCCGGTAGAGATCGAACCTGTGTCCTCCCTTTATAGGAGAAAACACCGTTTGATCTATTCTGCTTTACCGTCCGGTTACCGAACAGTCGAGCTCTATTTTCCGTTTTAAGGAAAGCACACTTCTCCACTAAGATATTTTTTTTCGAAAGCAAATATCTCCTCAGTTTAATATCAGAAACGTAAACAATCTTCTAAAGTATTATCGGATTTATTCTTAATCCCATATTATATCATATTTTTTATTATTTACGACTGTTTCACGTAATGATTTTTTCAAAATGGCAGCTTGCTTTTGTGTATTAAAAAGCTATTTGAAAAGTATTTAGTTATAGAGCACATTTAATATCATAAATAAAGGAATATACAAATATATATATATTTGTGTGTGTTTATATATGTGTGTGTGCGCGTGCGTCCTTATTTATTCATATTTCATTGACTGTGGCGGACAAGGGAAATTGTATAAGTCTTTATTCAGTTTGCCTAGTGTCCTTGCAGTCAGTTTATTTTATGAGAACTGAAAAGTATGTAAAACCTATCCATAGCGTTTACTCTCCTAAGCGCTTTCGGCTAATTCATTAGCCATATTCAAGGGTTCGTTGTTAGTATATTATTGTGGTTGTATACAATACAATCTCTATTCTATAGTGGTAGTAGTAGAAATTCCACTTTAGGGTGACTTTAGAAGACTGCAAATACGCTGCAACTAATTTCAAAGCAACTAATATTGTGTGCAAGTTTATACAGTTTTATTAAACGTCTTTTTTCAGTTAGAAGTTCTTGAAATGACAGGATTTATCTACAAGGATTTTTTTATGGAAGTACACGTGTTATTGAAATAAGTGATTTTTTCTTTGTAACCAGGGTCGCAAACTTGTCCTGGGCAATGGAATTGATAAATGACATTGGTGATCTGTAGTTTGGATTTCATAGTTGTGTTATTATTGGTAATAATGTAGATAATAGTTTTTTTTTCTTAAATTTTCTTTATTATCTAATAATTATTTCATGTTTGCTAGGGTCTTCGTGTGAAATGCATTTCGTTATGATATGTCGCGGTTGTATAATAGTAAGTGTCCTTGCCGATACTAGATCGCCATTGAGCAACACGGGCCATTTCGTTATTAAGTAGATCACGTGATCATAAAGGAAGTGAATAAATAGGATGTAGCGTGATGACTATACGTTCACTGTTCACTCTTCCTTGAGTCTAGTTTTTCGTCTGGAAGTGACCTACTTTTTGACCGATTGTGTGCTTACGAACTTTCTTCGACCTACAAGGGATTTGTTAAGTTTTCCATTTTTTCTGTTTAATTTATTGTTTTTTCTTTTCTTTTCTTGTAAGATTTTTTCCCCTCGTTGGCTTTGGCCGACATCTTTATTTTTATTCCGGTTTGACCAAAGTCTTACCGGTCAACTATTTTTCTGTTTTTTTCTTTTCTTTTATTTGTTTTTCATTTATAGTTAACGTTTTCTTTTATCTTCGTTATTGTGGAAAAATAAGCAAAGTTTAAGAAAAGAAAAAGAAAGTTTGTTTTAATTTTCTTTTTCAGCTTTATTTTTTCGCTGGCGGCTTCGGCCGCAAACCGATATTTTTTTTTTAACTGGTTTGACTAGTTTCAAACCAGTCTTCTATATTTTTCTCTTTTGCATTTTAATTTATAGTTTTGTTTAATTTTAACGTGTGAAAAAAATTGAAAGGAAGTCCCTTTTGTTGATATTTAAATTTTGAACTTGTAATTTTCTTTCTTGTCGAACTTGGGTATTTTACAGTTTAGTTTTCTTGGCGGCATTTGGGCGCCATTTTGAATTTTATTTCTTTTTAAAGTCTTGCCAGACTACTTATTTTATTTTATTTCTTTTATTTATTAACTACTTATTTGAACGAGATTATTTAATTTAGTTTCTATTTTTTATTTCTTTTTCATACTTTATCAATTTTATTTATTTATTGTTAGTTTTTCATTTCTTTGCTTATATTTCTCAGTTTCGGCCGACTTATTTTTTCTTGGGTGAACGTTTAGTTTTCCCACTCTTTTTCTTAATTGTCAACTTTATTTTTGAAAACTTTATTGTTTTCACTTTCTTCTTTTTCTTATAATCGTTTTTGGTTTATTTCCTTCTTTTCAAATTAGTTCTTATAAGTAGTTTAGTTTATTTTTTACACTGGTTTATCCAGTCTTTCTTTTATTCTATTAATTATTTAGTTTCCCACTTTCCTATTTGTGATACTTGTTTAATATCTTCTATTATTGTAGAAGAATCTAATTTCTTATTTTTTCAGTTTTTGTTGTGTTTTATTTTCCCCCTTTTCCCCTTCCCCTACTCCATTTTATTCTTCACAATAATTTAAAAATTAGACCCGCTTAGAGAGGTGGATTATAAAAATGGCCGAAATGGATAGTCGTTCTGTGAAAAAGGACCGTTTCGGGGCTGCCGCTAAGGCAGACCCCACCGGATAAAATTAAATCCAAAAAACGGGGAAAAGCAAACCTAAAAACCCTGACCAAAGTTCAAATGTGCATATTAGCACAGAAAAGACCATGACGGTTGAAAGTCAACCTAGTGATAAGAATGAGACGAAGGAGGCTCAAGATAAGACGACAGTCGGGGAATCGCCCTCTTGTTGGAAGTCCCCTCCGAATTGCATTATAAACATCGCGGAATTTTTGGAAAAGGCTAAGGGCTACGCACATCTTGTAAAAGAAGATGGGCTCTTAGAAGACGTCCAAGAATTAAAGGTATTTGAAAAGAGAATGGTGTCAGTCTTCGTGGTGGACTAGCTTTCGCGCAAAATTTGTCGCTCCACGAAAGACAGTGATAAAATTACTCATGTCCCTGGGGATTAAACTCCAAAGAGTTATCAAAGGTTTCTTCATGTGGGACGTATTGCTGCCCACAGCCGAAGATTGTCTATACATGGCAAAGAAGGAATTAATTACAAAGGACCTCATCCTAAGAACGGAGTATGAGGGTCGGCGAAGGACCAGGTTGGCCGTATACGAGGTCCCTCCTCATGTTAGGTGAGAGCACCTGGTTGCTTTCTTCATGCAGCACGGCCAAATTTTATGTGCCAATTCCGACAACCTGAACGGGGGATGGAGCTTTGACATTATGCTCGATTGTTTGACCTTCATCTCCATCCCCAACTGTTTGGATTTTTGTGGCCGGAAAATTCCGGTCATTGTGACTGGCAGAAAACCTACGTGTTGGAAGTGTAGAGAGACTGGTCATCTCTCCTCCTCCTGCCCAGGGAAGAACGCCCTTGGAGTTCCGGTCGTTAGCGACCCAAATCCCCCTCTGACCGATACTGGTAAATCCACGGCGCTTGTAATGAGTCTACCAGCGACACGGACCGGTAAGTATAATCCCTCGGTTGTCTCCTCGCCCACATTACCCCAAAAATCGACGACTTCCACAAGTGTGGACGAGAAGGAAGAAGAGGAATGGCGTGTCGTTGGTAGGAGCAGAGGGAAAATCCAAACAGCGGGACCTCAGTCCCAGCATGACCTCAGTAATAACAACACCTACCGCCCCATAACTTCTACCAGCTCTAAGAGCGACGCCACGGCGTCGTACCAAAAAACAGCTACAGAAGTACAGAAATTAAATGAACCAAGTTGGCAGAAGATTTTGGATTTTAAAAAATTAAAAGCGGGACAAAAAACAAGAGCCGCTGGCGGCACCATGCCCCTCATCCTCTGCCCCGTCTTCCCCTTCAAAACAAAAATCTTCCCTGCAACCACCCCCTTCCAAATCACAGTCGGGTTGACCAGCAAAGAAAATATCTGACATTCTATTGCCTCAACATTCCCCTTCTAAAAGATCACCAAAAATACACCTAAGCCTACTCCTTTGCAATTACATCAGAAGAAACGCATTAGAAGTCCAGAATCATAGGACACAATGGAAAAAAGGGAAAAAAAAGATTAAACCGCCTTATCTCTCAGGGGAAGACGTCTGCTGCGTATCCCGGGAACAAGCGGAGAGGGTTTTTTGGCAAACTAAAAACCCGAAGCCTCTTAAAGTACTATGGAATTTTCGGCATATAAAAGGAAAAGACATAGAAGTGCTGGAGAATTATAAATCAGCAAAAAGGTTTCTGACTTTTGTGCGGTCCGGCCCGGGTACGAGATAGATTTGGGGCATGATAGAGGAGGCCAACATGTATTTGAAAATGGTGCCACCAGCGGCTTACATGCTGGATGCACACATGACAGAAATGAAGAAGTTCTGTACAGGGAGGTACCCCGTTTTTGTTCACCCATTCTTGTATAGAACCTTAAAATTAACATATCCTGCGGACATTGGCAGCCTGTCATCGAGGTTGAGATGGCCACTGGGCCAATGGGATCGGCCGTCGGTGTCCTCACCACAGCCATGTTCAATGCAGAACAGCAACCCTAATCGGTTTCATTATGGCTCTCTGTTTAGCAAGTTTGAATGCCCGGAGCCTGAGGTCGGAGTCTCATCGGGCGAGGATGTTTGTTGTGTGCAGGAGACCCATTTTTTATCTCGCGATCGTGAGGACATTCTATCTAGGAGGTTTGTCCTCTATTCAGCATGTTTTGATGGACGCTCGAGGGGTATTTCCTGGCTGGTGAGCAAGTCTCTTGATGCGACGTGTGCTCTTGTCTTCGTCTCATTGGGGTTTATACGCCCAATGACAATGCGCAGCGGTCTGATTTGTTTCGCAGATAGCGCCGTTTTTTATTACATTCCGTTCGGTAGTTCTAGCGGGTGATTGGAATGCCGTCCTCGATCCCGATATAGATCGTATAGGGCAAAAGTCGGTTTCTAAGAACCCGGATGTTAAGCCGTTTCGGAACTTTAACGACGGGTTTGATCTCGTCGATAAGTATCGAAATGACTTGGACTAGGGGCGGTAGCTCGGATTCGGTGGTGAGCGCAAGCTTCATTGACCGAGTTCTAGTTAAGAGAGTCGACGTAGGGCTCGTAGAATGTTCAAGTTTCCATTTTATAGTTTACTCGGATCATAGGCTTGTCCAGGTTCGGGTAAACTTAGATAAGCCTAAGGTTAAGAAGGCTGGCTACTGGAAATTGAACTCGTCATTATTTGGCGAGAAAGAATTCCAGGACCAGCTTCTACTAACGCTACAGCAGGAATTGTCGGGGCTGTGGTTGGGAATAAGTGGCGGGATACTCTAAAATCTAAACTTATGTCTTTTGCTGCTGATTTTAGTCGCCGACACAATCTATCAGGGTTAGCAGCGCAAAAGTCTTGTGAGGCAAAAGTAGATCGGGCGATCAAATCCCGTGATAGTGGGGACGTAGACTTAGCTAAGGCTGAACTGACCTCCTTGCTTATCAAGAAGGATCAAGCTCTAGTAGTTAGGGCTATGTTAAAAAGAATGTCTTGCGATGGTACGAACATGGCGCTTCATTGCGTGCAGAGGAAGCTCGTAGGGCATCTAGTCGGAATATCGCGAGCATCACATTACCGGATAAGCGGACTGTGACTACAGACGTGGGCATTTGTGAGGCTTTCCGTGACTACTTTCAGGAGCTGTTTACCAGGGAGCCCGGTCTGAGCCCTGCTCAGTTCGATGCCTATTTAGCTGACTTTCCCCGCCTCAAGGCGGCTAAAGCGGCTGGGTGCGAGGGTCCCATTACAGAGTCTGAGATCTCGGATGCGCTGAAACAGGTTGTTCTGGACAAGACTCCGGGATTAGATGGTCTTCTTTACGAAATGTACTTGAGGCAGTCACCCGTCTTTGTCCCCTTGCTGGCACTGATTTTCAACAACTGGATGAAGCAGGGATCTATACCTCAACGCTTCACCAGGAGTGTGATCAAGAGCAAAGATGGTGGGATTGGGGTAGATAATTATCGGCCTTTGACGATGTTAAACACAGAGTTGAAGATTTTAGCCAAGGTCTTAGCCGGCTGTTTGCAGGCTGTCCTCTCTAGTCTGATTGGTCTAGAGCAGTCTTGTGCTGTGAATGGTAGGGCTATTCAGGACAACCTTCATTTCGACAGTGATGCCGCGCTGATCAACTTAGATCAGTCCAGGGCTTTCGATAGGGTTGATCATCGATTTCTGGAGGCTGTTCTTTCGGTCGCCGGTTTCGGGCCGGACTTTCGCACTTGGATCCGACTGCTGTATGCGTCCCCCGAGTCGCTGGTAGAAGTGAATGGGGTAAGATCGTAACCTTTCATTTTGTCTCGTTCCATTCATCAAGGTTGTCCGCTGTCTCCATTGCTGTACGTTCTTGCGTTGGAACCTTTCCTGTGTAAGTTGAAGACGAATCCGGTCCTTCGCGGAATTTCCTTACCTGGTGCTACCACCTCGGCCAGGTACTCCGCCTATGCTGATGACGTTTCAGTTCTTGTGTCGAGCAGAGCCGAAATTAACGAAGTCAGCAAAGAAATCAAAGGCTATGAGATGGTGACAGCGGCTAAGATCAACCGTAAGGCATTATATCAGGTGTTAGTTCAGCGGAAGGTTCATGATGCTTTGATAAGCGAGCTTGGTCTGACGAAGCGGGAGGCTCGCTGCATATGGCCTTGGGCGACCGGGTTGAAATGTCTCACTAACTCTGAGGCATCACTCACCTGGCTGGTGATTCGAGGGACCCTCTGATTCGGCGCCTTTTTTCATTGTAGTGTCGTAGGTCCGTTGTGCAAATTTGTTGAAGACATCATGGTTCGCATGCTGCGCGGAAAGTTATTTGTCCTCGAGGCGAGTTCCGTCTGTAGCAATATAGTACTGTCGTTGACTAAGTCTGAGCACTATGTGTTCCTTTGCTTCCTGGGGGTTATGCGAGTTGTGATATGGACGACACGAAAGAAGGAATTCCATGGGGCCGAGAAGTTTATCTCTTCCCAACTGATCCTGTTCTTTAAGCATCAGCTTAAAGTCAAGATCAGGACGAAAACGAAACGACTCCATCCATTGGAATTTGGCGAAAGGTGGGTGAGTCTTGCGCGTCTCTGCCGAGTGAAAGGTGCTGACTTAGAGTGGTATTTTGATGCCGATTAGGAGGATATTGCGGTTGCTGGGTTGAACATTGGCAACCCTCCCCTTAATAGTTTAGTATAGGTCGTTTTTTGTTTTTGTTTTTTCTCTTTAGTAAACTTTGCTAGGCTGTGTATGCTCATTGGCCCCTTTTATTTTTGTCCCTATTTTTTTCTTCTGGTTTAATTCCCCAGCCCTCCCATCTTTAGGTGGATAGTGATGTCAGTTCTCTGGTGGGTGTGGGGCGTCTTTCGTTTCAGGTGTGACTTTCGTAGCGGTTTTTGTGTTTGAATGTGTGTGTGTGTGTGTGTGTGTGTGTGTGTGTGTGTGTGTGTGTGAGTGAGTGGTTGGGATGTATGGATGTTTTATATATTTTTTTTAAAGCCCCGCATGGATTTCGTCCAATGAACTGATGTTACTGCCACAGTTAGGCCTTTGTAAGGGGTTTTATTCCTAACAAAATTTCGTTTAGTTTCTTTTATATAGTTTTGTACACATTTGTAAATATTCATTGTTTTTTTTTTTAGATTTTTAATTGTTATTTTATTCCCCTCCCCCCACAGACAATGATTTGTTTAGTGGGGACTAGTTAGGACTTCATAGTTTCTGAGGTATAATGGTGGATGAGGTAAGAACAGTAAGTAAGAATGAGTTGTTTTGGTGAAAGAAATATTGTTTGTATGTTTGGGTCAGTGTTTGCGGCTAGCAAGATTAATGTTAAGACAGAAGACCATCCTTTTCCCCATTCTCCTTTTTCGGCCTTGTACAAAAATATTTTCACTGTTCACTCTTCTTGTCTATCCACTATTGCCACACGTTTACTCCCTCTACTCCACTACGTATTAGGATTCTCTTCTGATCATTATACTATTTGGTAATTACTACTTGAACAAGTATTACTAGTGCAGATATATTATTAAAAGGCGTTACTACTTGTACCGGCGTCTACGAAGTCTGGAATATAACGAGCATTTTTGGAAGTGATATCGAGCTTTCGCTCGACATAGCAAAAGTGACAAGCGAAGCCGTGCAACATCACAAAAGACGCATTGCGTATTCGTCTTGTTTATAATTTATGTGCATTCAACTACAGTAAAATACGTTAATGTGTTGTATTTTTAGTGTTGGTTCCGTTTAATTTCTATAGAAATAATCCTATTTGTTTATCGATAAAGCAGATGAGGAAATTATTTTAACTGTTGTTTGTGTATATGCTTAAATTCGATGAAAAATATTTTGGGAAGAGAATGTTAGGGTTTATAATTATATATTATCTTTTATAATTGAGAAGGGAGTTATTCTTGCTAATGGTTTTTATTTTATATCTTATGACTGGCCGTTCATACCCAAGGATCCCTGTTTACTAAGGCGGCTAGCTAATCTCTATTACAGACGCCTCCTCGGGCATATTTGTGTTTGTTCAACACCCACAGAGCCCACCTTTGGTTTATAATGCAACTGTACTAAACGGACCTTAGTTAAAGTTTATCTGGAGTGATCAACAGCCTGAATAATGCCAACACGCTCAAACACTTGGACAGGATGACTTGTGAGTTCGTGCTAACACAACCATCAAGAGTTCTCAAATAGTCATGTCTACCCAATTTCACTCATAAGGCTTGGGGCAACACGTGTTATGGTTTTCATACCGATAACATCAAGAAGATTCGAACCCGGGTCACATGGTCGGAAAGCCAACGTTCTAACCACTCCACCAGGAGGTGTTAAATCCATTATTGTTCTACATAAACATCAGGTAATGTGATTTTATTGTTGACACTATGTTCACGTGCGAATTTTTGTATAGGATTTTATTTAAAGATAGATTATAGGTTTTTAGTTTACTATTTCAAATTTCAAAATTCATATATATATATATATATATATATATATATATATATATAAACGTTACATATAAACGTTACATTTAGTGAGCACAGTTTGTATTTTTAAACAGTAAAATATATGGAAACGTCTAGGGATCGAAACGCTTATTAAAGCAAATATGCCCCACAAAGTTTCCCAGATTAGAAATGGAATGCAGTTTTGCTTTTTGCCGAGAGTCACATTTTTATATGACTTTAGGTCGGTAGATATTAATTGCACTGTACTTTTTTATTTTTAAGCATTTCACCCCAAGCAAGGCGGGAGTCCACTAGCACGCAAGGGGTTACAGAGAGTTGGAGCGAGAGCAAAGAGGAGTGATAGAGGAAAGGATGAAGGGAAGGATAGGGGATAGATCAAGGCATCTGGAGACGTCGATTGATATTACATTTGAATAGTTGGAGATTATAGCTATCAGGGAAACAAGAAATGGGGAGGGAGTTCCACAGGCGAGAGGTGCGAGGCATAAAGCTATTGGAGTAGAAGAGACGGCTACATTTAACAGTTTCGACAGTGAAAGGGTGAGAGCGAGATGCCAGCCTAGTTGAATGCTTAAATTCATGAAGTCTGGGAACCAGCGAAAGCAGCTCAACGAAGCAGTTACCGTGAAAGACAGATGGAGGCGACGGCACGTCTGTAAGAGAGTGACTGCAGACGAGATGCCAAGTCAGGCCCAATTACATTGAATATCCGTCTCTGGATTTCATCAAGGACCTTGAGACAAACAGAAGGCGCTCCAGACCATATATGGCAGCAATACTCTATGCAAGGGCGAATGGTTGATTTGTAAATTTGAAGGATCGACTCCGGCGAGAAAAATTTCCTGGCGCGGCACAGGGAGTCAACTTTCCTTGCGGTGGACGAAGCTATTGACTCAATGTATTTGTTCCATCTCAGGTCAGCAGACAATGTGGGACCGAGCAGTCGCAAAGAGGTTCTCTTGTGGAGTTGAGCGTCAGACATTCTAATGGGAGGCAGGGATGGTTCTCTCTGGTGAGTAATAGAGAGCAGTTTTGATTTTGAGGCATTAAAGTTAACCAGCCAATTCCTGCCCTAGTCTACAACCGATTGGAGGTCCTTTTTGAGACAAATGGCCAGGTTAGTTTTGTCAGTGACACTAGATTTGCTTTAGAGACAGGAGTAAATAGTAGCGTCGTCCGCAAAGATGCCTACTTGGGAACCTCCACTAAATATAATATTTACAGTAATAAGAAGTAATATCGGATACAAAATTCATTAATTTCTGATTATACACACACACATATATATATATATGTGTGTGTGTGTATATATATATATATATATATATAGAGAGAGAGAGAGAGAGGGGGGGGGAGTTGTCAGACTGACAGTCAGACAGACGACGACGGCAACGACGTACTATGCGATTTATAATAGGTATAATAGCTCTGAAGTTCAGTCTTAGCTATACACAGTAGCTTCTTGTAAAACAATGTGATAGAGAAAGAGAAATGATACGGACCAAATGCAAGTATTTTTCGAGAACTTCCCTCCTTTGAGGCATCAATTAGAACTAGTGAACAAAACTAATAATAATTTCCTGGCAATTATTCCAATGCGTTTTCCTACTTGGTACCTCATAATTTCAGCTTAGGAGGAATCGGAGAGCCGAGTACGAATCCAAGTCGAATCCATTATATTCACTTACGTGCTAATACCCTTGGGAATGGTATGAATCCTCTTCTTCCCGCATCTATGGGTAAATAGCAGGACAGACCGGGTTCTATAGCCTTGGATAGCAACTAGTCTGCCGAAGAAAGTAATGGCAACCTACTGCGGGAAAAAATCTGCCTCGTCAGTCATGTATCGAAAGATACATGATCGATAAAGCGTGTATCACGCATGGCACATAACTGACTGTTTGACTAGTAGCATAAAGGTTCCTTTGTTATTTTTCTACTGGGAAATACCTTGATGTAACTGTAAGTTCTATTCTAAAGAAGTAGAAGTCTCTTCCGGTTTCTTGCTTCCGGCTCATCGACGATCTTCAATACTTTAAATCCAACATTAATCCCTATCTTCTGCCTTTTTCAATCCTGTTCTTTCTCTTCGCTCAAGTATTCTCATTCTCTTTCACTTTCACGTTCACTTTCACTGACCCATGGCGTCTTAGTGGCATTATTACCTTGCATGGGGTGAAAAATGTTAATTTTCGAGGTCGACCGAGTAACTAGATTTTGTAAGAAGACACGGTGCTATAGAATCTGACACTCTTTAGAATTTTTTCCTTGTCATAAAAATTCAGCCTGCAGTTGCTATGGGGCATCACCTGCCTGCCTCATATTAGCTTCGTTAGCTCTCGATGAACCTACGCCAGAAGTGAAATATTTTTTAGATCTCTTCTCTCCTGAAGACAAAACCAAAAATACAACAACTACACGTCATCGCCTGAATACTGTGGATACTCTTTACTTGATTGAGTTAATATTTACTCAATTATATAGAGATAATCATTTACTATTTTCATATATATAATTGCTCATTTGGCAATTTTATAAGCAGATGAAGGTACACCTTACCAGGAGGATAAAAGTTAACAATGAAAGTTGAATAACTGGAATATTCCGCTGAAAAATAAATATTTAGAATCAATTAAATTTTACCTACTGGATATGCAAGATAGATAGATAGATAGATAGATAGATAGATAGATAGATAGATAGATAGATAGATGATTAGGCGCACAAAGAGAATATTTATATGAACAAGCCGAAATGAAATCCCTGAGATGGACAAACTGTAATAGTGTATTATTTTCAGATATATAAATCAATGAGCAAATCCGTGACTTAATGATGAAAGCCGCTTTTATTTTACACATCAAATATATATTTTACAACATGAGTACTTTTTTCCAATGCGTTAACCCAGTCCTTCCTCATTAATCAAATAGAATATTATTCGATGAAAATATCCAATCAAAATCCAATAACCATGTAAAGCTCCAGATTTACTGATCCATCCTCATGTGTATATATTCAAGTTAATCCTTGAAGGCAAATTCTGAAATTTATAAACATTTTCGATAAATAGATATATAGATATTTTCTTTTATATGACAGCTTTTCACAGAATCAAACATTTTTCTTTTGCTGCCTCTTTCAAGTAAGTGTCCGATTTAGAATCTTGAAAAAATTTTTTCAGCAGTAAACTGTATTGTCAAGAAATTAACACTTATTTAGATAGATAGATAGATAGATAGATAGATAGATGTTTACTAATTGTGTCTAGGGGGATGATTAGCTAATCCTGTTGCAAACACCTGCTCTGTCACATTTGCGTTTCTTTAAAAAGCCACAGAAGCAACATGCGTTTTATACTGCACCTATCTTTTGATAACCCTGCCAAAGAATCCAGTTTCAAACGGATACTGACTTTATCAAATAATCAGTTTGATAAAGCACAGAACAACACTAATCATTAACAGAGCTCGTAAAACAATTAGAACAGAATTGAGTGAACCACAAAGCGGCTTTGCTTAAGATGCTGGGAAAAGAACGGCTGTTTTCATGGGTTGGAATGCTGTCAGAACGATCAAAATAAATATAGCAACGCTTTGGATAAAGTACAACACGAATAAGTTATTGATATTTTAGGAAAGCTTGATCTACAAAGAAAGGATATGCAAATAACCCCAATTTCGTAACCAATCCTTTTCGTCTCAAGCGCAAATCGAGTTTCCTTGTTTCATGCCAATTCAATCAATTCATGTTTAGATAAATATTCAAGTTTGTTAGTACTACTTCTTGTTTTATTTAATTAATGAAGCGCTGGTAACACAATCACAAATTTCAATACAACAAAGAGGGAAGTACTTGAATATATGGAAGTTAATCAATCCTTTTCGTCTCCACATAAGGCCCTGAGAAAGAAAAAGGCTACCACTCCCATATAAGAAACCGATCCGTAAAAAACTTATTTACCAGATTGCAATCCCTTTTACGAATTGGCCCAATCTTAAAGCTACGCTTATAATTGATAATTATTTTTATCATGATGAATAGATATATTGATCGTTAAATATAGGAAGGAGGGACACAAACTTTTATTATTGCGGTAAAAAATTACATTAAAAATAATGTAATCATTTTTTGTTTGATTTGTTTTTACGGCTTGTCAACCTGTTGAAGGTTATTTAATGCCAGAATATAATTTGAGATTGTAAGAACATTTGGGGGATAATGATAATTTATTACAGTGTAACCCGGATATAAGAGAGTTGTCTGGGCCGGAGAAGAAGTCTCTTATATCCAGGTTTATCTTATATCCGGGTTTTGTCTATTATATATACATTATCACAGGCTCTAATTTTGGACCAGAGAAAATCTCTCTTATATCCGGGTCTCTTATATCCGGGTGTCACTGTAATACAATTCCTACTAATTATCCCATAGCTGGTTGGGAGGAGAATATGTGGATTCATACCCTTCCCAATGGTATTTGCCCGTAAGTGAATACAATGAATCCGACTGAAATTGGGACTCGGCTCTCCAATTTCCAATTCCGAGCTGTTATCTATTTCACCACCCGCACATCCACGCTTACAGCACCTGCTATTCCCAAACAGTCACCCATCTACGTACTGATTAGGCTCGACGTTTCTTAGCTACGGTGATCGTCGGAAACCGTTGTCTCAACGTCATATGACCGTAAGCTTGATATCATCTGAAAAAAACAGAACGTTAGGAACATCGAAATATCAGACACAAATGAAATGCCATTTCTACACATCAAACATATCATCTACGTATAAACAAAAGAAAAATTAACAATTTCATCTAATTGCATATCATAAGCGTGTGATGAGCTTTCTCCATCACAATCCAGCAAAACTATTGACCCAAAACGACGCAAACTGTTTCCCTCTTGTTTCATACTGAATCGCCGTACGCCAAAACGTTCACGAGCGTCTCGTCCAACAGATGGTAGCTCGACTGGCATTCGATGTGACGTACTGCTTTTATAGCAGTACCTCATTTGCATACAATACCACAGGCAGTAAATAAAAAGGTTTCATAAATTATAAATAACTAATGGTGGAGATGTGGATTAAAGGTGCTGAAATAAGATAAATAAAGTAATGTTTTCAAAAACTAAGATGACACTTTTGTTGCCTTTGTCATATTGTAACTCATTATCTCACATTAAATGCATTAAAAATACTGGTTTCAAATAAATGGAAAATAAATGAACATAAAGTCTATCTAACATCACTCACTTAAACAAAAAAGATTTCAAATCAATTTGAAAATATAAT
>OZ038476.1:103820049-103837549 GCA_964036315.1 Acanthosepion esculentum | reverse complement strand
TCAGACAACTCAACCCATTTTTTAAGTTTACGAACTTTTCCAAGTTGTATGGTTTGAACTGAGAACCACTGCCAATTCCTCAACTGATAAAGCAGGATTTTCTTCAAGGGCTGCTTCAAGAAACTTTTCATCAAACTCAACTGGACGTCCGGTTCGATCATCATCTTCAAGGGTGAAATCTCCACCTCTGAATTTTACAAAACATTGTCTGCAAGTTCTTTCATTCACACATTCCTCTCCATAAACTGAGTGAAAGTTTCTAGACGCTTTGGCTGCTGAGTTTCCTTTCTTGAACTCATAAAGCATTATGTGCCTCAAATGATTCTTGGGTACTTCCATGTTAGCAGGGTTTTAATCAAACAAAATTTAATTTTATTGTTCTCTGAAATAACATTTGATCAGTTTAAATGCATCTAAACATAAAAATAATGTTCAGCTCCGTTAGACATTATAAAATACTCTTTAAATTTTGTTCATTTTAACAAAAAGTTAAAATTCGGACAGAACTTATGGGATGACATAATATGTATACATATGTATATATATATATGTATGTATATATATGTATGTATACATATGTATGTATGCAGATGCACATATATGTATGTATACATATGTATATATGTATGTATATACGTATGTATATATATGTATATATGTATGTATATATATATGTATATATGTATGTATATATATGTATATATATATGAAGAAATATAGTCTTAAAGTGTGCTATATTTATGGGATAAAGTGCTCAATATCTGAGATAGAGCGTGTGTAATGTATATATATATGTATATATGTCTGTATATGTATATGCATATATGTATGTATGTACATATGTATGTATATATATATGAATATATGTATATATATATGTATGTATATATATATATATATGTATGTATGTAAATATATGTATATATGTATGTATACATATGTATGTATATATATATATGTATGTATATATGTATATATATATATGTATATATATAGGTATGTATACCTATATATATATATATGTATGTATATGTATGTATATATATGTATATATGTATATATATATATGTATATATGTATGTATATACATATGTATATATATATATGCAAATATATATATATGTAAATATATATATATATATGTATGTATATATATATATATATATATATATATATACATATGTATGCATATATATATATATATAGGTATGTGTATATATATATATATATATATATATATATATATATATATATATATATATATATATATGTATGTATGTACATATAGGTTGACCCAAAAACACGGGAACTTTTAACAATCCAATAAAACCAAGCGTGATGGAAGAAAAGAAAAGATTTAAATCATAGTAATTGAAACCTTAAAACATGACATTTAAGAAACAATGATGGAATTTTCATTTTTTTACATTATGTCCGGTAGATGGCGTCCTCCTGTACCAATGCTTTCTTGAAATCTGCTGTTGAGATTCCTCATTGACTGCTACAACATCTCAGCTGGGATAATGTGAATTTCATCCCCGTTACTAAAATGGCGAAATGTTTACTTGCTCAAGGTCACTGTCTCGCAGTTTGCCACTTGCTCATGTCTGGCAATACACATATAAAAAATTCCCGTTTTTTCGGGTCACCCTATATATATGTATGTATATATATATGTATGTATATATATAAATTTATGTATATATATATATATGTATGTCTTATATATGTATGTATGTTTTTTATATATATGTATGTATGTATATATACATATGTATGTATACATACATATGTATAGGTATATGTATGTATACATATGTATGTATATATATGTATGTATGTATATATATATATATGCATGTGTGTATATATGTATGTATATATATATATGGATATATGTATGTACATATATATATATGTATGTATATATGTGTATATATATATGTATATATGTATGCATATATATATGTATATACGTATGTATATATATATGTATATATGTATGTATATATATATGTATATATATGTATATATGTATGTATATATATATGTATATATGTATGTATGTATATATGTATTTATATATATATGTATGTATACATATGTATATATATATGTATGTATACATATCTATATATATGTTTATATAAATATGTATATCTGTATATATGTATACATATGTAGATACATCTCTGTATACATATGTATATATATGTATGTATACATATGTATATATATGTATATATACATATATATATATTTATGTATGTATACATATGTATGTATGTATATATATATGTATACATATGTATGTATATATATATGTATACATGTGTATGTATATATATGTATCTATAAACGTGTATGTATATATATGTATGTATACATATGTATGTATATACATGTATGTATACATATGTATGTATATATATATGTATGTATACATATGTATATATATATATGTATGTATACATATGTATATATATATATGTATGTATACATATGTATGTATATATATATGTATGTATACATATATATGTATATATATGTATATACATGTATATATACATATGTATATATATATGTATACATATATATGCATATATATATTTATACATATGTATGTACATATATATATATGTATACATATGTATGTATATATACATGTACGTATACATATATATGTATATGTATGTATACTTATGTATATATTTATATATATGTATGTATGCTTATGTATATATTTATATATATGTATGTATACATATATATATATATATACAAATATATACATATATATATATACATATATATATATATATATATATATATATATGCATATATATATATAAATATACACACACATGTGCTGTGCATGTTTGTACGTATGTCTTTCTAAGTATCTCTGCACCTTTCAGAACTACGCTTTTACATTCAGTTTCATATATTTTAAGACGTAAATGCACACATCACTTTTCAAAATTTATGGCGAATCATAAAAGAGTAGTTAATTAACATTTAAACTAATCTTTCACTTAATTCATTAAGTAATTGGCAAAATTATCCTTACGGTAATCTACCACTCAGTTTCCGATTGACTTAAATAGCTTTTAATTGCAGATTTTAAAATCAGGCTGTTTGAATTAAAATTTCAAGCTCATATCATGGAGTTTTTTTTAATGCAGACTCTTTGCATGAAACCATATCTGTGAAGGCATGCTAAATAAGATTTTATTATGCATGTCAATGGTTTCACAATAAAAATGGTATTAACTCAATGATTTTGAAACACATTATCTAGATATATATTTTTACGAGCAATATAGCATGTGTCTCTCAATTTATATATATATATATATATATATATATATATATATATATATATATATATATATATATATATATATAATATATATATATATATATATATATATATATATATATATATATATATATATGCTCTTTAAAAAAATTCATAATAACTTTTTATTTGCGTCAGGTTTTCTTTTGCAAGCAATGTGCCCCATTAATTTGTATTTATATATAGATCCAAAAGTATAGGCCAAAAAATAATTTACTTGATAAACCCAATACCCCACGTACCTGTAGTCTCTTTTTCTATCATGCACTTCTTATATTAGCCGCGTCCCTTCAGACAGTGGGTGATCTGGCTCTTCCTATAAATTGTGGCCTATAATAATTTTTCTACTTTAGCTAAATCTTCCGTCCGCTCACACAACCTCGTCAGATAGCTGTTTTCCCCTCTCTATCTTGATCAATATACCCTGTGAGGATTACGGTTTACATGCCCGCCTTCCTCATTATTTGTCAAAAGGAATTTCAGCTGTCTCTTCCTGTTTCTGAGTATGTGTTCTTTTTGTTACCATTTTCGTAAAAATTTCCTCGTTTTATACTCGCTCCGTCCATGGAATTCTCAGTATCCTTCTGTAGAACCACATTTCTGTTGCCACCAGTTTTCGTCACATCAGTCCCGCATCCACTGATATATATTAGAATGGATATTGCATAGCAAGCCAGCGTTCTTTTCTTTGCTTATAACTTTTTTAATATTTTTCAGCACTTTGCTTAGCTTTTGAAAGGCATCTTTCGTTAGTCCAATGCATGCTCGGGTTTCGGTGTCGGCCCTCTGTCAAAAAACTCCCCTACAATCATTTACACTTGGTTTAAAAGTGTGTTTTTTCTGAGTAATCAGGTGAATCCAGGTTCGATTCCTGTCGGGAGACACGTGTTCTTTAGTAGGACTTGTTAATCTCTAGGCCTGTAGACATTAATTTCATTGTATTAAAATAGGATGTTGATACAAACATGTGTATCCAGTAGATATAAACATAGTAATAAAAGCTATACACTCGTAACAAAGCGACGGTTAAACTCCCAAGCCATTGCTCGTTAGGCACACTGGGTGTCTAACTAGTTTGAGGGAGTTACAAATAAGTCTCGAAATAGACCTTTCCAAAACGGATGGCACCTATCATAAAAATTCAAAACGAGAATTGCATTTAAATTTTTGATTATTGTAGTTATCAGAGAAGAAGAAATAGGAAGGGAGTTCCATAGGTGGGAAGTTCTAGGAAAAAAAAACTTAGAGTAAAAATGACGGTTGCATCTAGCTAGTTCAACAGTAAAATGGTGAGTACTAGTTACCAATTTAGTAGCACGCTTAAATTCATGTAGTCGGGAACCAAGACAAAAAGCTCGTCCGATTAGGTACCATGAAAATATTTGTAGAACAGGCAGAGAGAAGCCATGTGGCGTCGGTAAGAGTGTTACTGGCGACCAAGTGCTTGGCCAGGATACATTGCACTGCAGACCATTCTCTGGATTTTGTCAAGAATCTCAAAATGCATAGTAGGAGCACCAGACCAGATATGCCAACAGTATTCAATACATGGACGAATGGCACATTAATAAATTTGCAAAACGAGAAAAATCCTTCTGGCACGACACAGCGAACCAACATTCCTTGCAGCAGACGTAGCAATTGACACGATATAATCGTTTCACATATATATATATATATATATATATATATATATATATATATATATATATATATATATATATATATTGACGTGCCAAAAGTCATGGAATGAGTTCTTGACATCGTTCAGGTCCTCTACTGTGCTGAAAAAGTGCAGGAAATCGATGCAGCATTGATTTCACAAATGGTCCTAGGACCTCTGGGGAGATGTTAAACATCTCAGTAGGTGTCCAGAGTTTCTCAATATGTGTATTAATTTCCCGGGGAAGTGCCATGAAGAGACCAGCGCGGCATTTCAACTAATCTACTGGGTGATGGGATAATTTTATTATCTTGATAAAAATATACTGAACATAAAGAAAGAAACGTGAAAAGTGATTTTGCCCAGAGAAATAGGATAAGGGAAAAAGAGAATAAAAGAAAGGCAGTAAGAAAGAAAACAAGGAATTGGAAAAGAAAGAATGAAAGAAAAAAGAAATAAACTATATAACTGGGAAAGAAAAAAAGAAAGAAAGAAAGAAAGCATTGATAAAGCAGAAAGAACAACAAATTTGAAAACTAAATAAATAATGAGAAAACACAAAGAAAGAAAGAAAGAAAGAAAGAAAGAAAGAAAGAAAGAACCAAAAATTGATAAAGAAAGAAAGAAAAATTAGAAAAGAAGTAAACAATATAACTGGAGAAAGAAAGCTATTGATAAAGCAGAAAGAACCAAGAATTTGAAAAAAACACAAAGAAAGAAAGAAAGAAAGAAAGAAAGAAAGAAAGAAAGAAAGAAAGAAAGAAAGAAAGAACAATTAGAAAAGATGTAAACAATATAACTGGAGAAAGAAAGCTATTGATAAAGCGGAAAAAACCAAGAATTTGAAAAAACACAAAGAAAGAAAGAAAGAAAGAAAGAAAGAAAGAAAGAAAGAAAGAAAAATTAGAAAAAGAAGGAAACAAATAATTGAAAAAGAAAGAAAAGGAAAGGAAAGGAAAGAAGAATGAAAAAGTAAAGAAAAAAAGAAAGAATACTTCATTACTACCAACAGTGTGTTCCCTCAAATAAAACTTTTACACTAAGTGTGTCAAAATCACGAGAGAACCTCAATGTATGCGGCAAAGGTTTAGGGGAACAGATAATTTCTAGAAGATCTATCTTTAAAAAACGGCCTGAAGTTTTATTCTGTATCAGGTAGAGATACTGTCTCTCAATATTAAACCAACGACCTTGAGTTATATTATGGGATAACGAATACCGCTTTATGATCGAAATAATGCTTTATTTCCCATCTGCCTTAGAAATCGGTGTTCAAACAAATGTAATGAAATAAAAAACGTGATTTCATAATGTAGTTTTTTTTACCCTTATTTCCTTATATTTTGCGTTGTATCGTTCTAGATTAAGTTTAGAAAGAAAGAAAGAAAGGCTGAAAAAAATTGAAAAGGATGAAAGAAAGAAATAACCAAGTAATTTGAAAAGAAAGAAAGTACCAAGTAATTTGAAGAGAAAGAAAGAAATAACTATGTAAGAAAGAAAGAACTAAAGAATTTAAAAATAAAGAAAGACAAAAAGAATATTTGAATTGTCGAAGATGACAAGTAAAGATATTACATGATGAAATAAGAAATTTTCATAACTGTTTTGACCAGCAGATTAACCGAATGTTTTATTTTCTCCTTTTCTTATTTTCTCGTTGAGAACAAACAAGCCTACGCTTTTTTATCAGGGTTTCTTTTTTAATTTATTTTCATCTTTATTTTCTTTTGTACTCTTTCGTTCTGACGTCGTCTTTCTAGCCTGTTATTTTTTTCTGTGTTTGTTGTTTTGCTTCCTAATTCAGATAAAACTTCATTTCCCCGCAAGACATCAAAACAAAGCAGAACCCACACGAGATTTAGATAATTCTGAACTAAAGCCATTAGTTTGCCCGCTGGCTTTCACTGATGTTTAAAAAAGAGCATGATATTGACATGGCCAATGTGGTGTTGGATGTAGAAAGGGTTGTTTCCCCGTCTCTTTTTTCGTTTGTTTTTGAATCTGCTTCACGCTATCATGAAGAACAATGATGCTCCGTTGGTTATACATCAATCTCAGTATTTTCTTTTGAATTATTATTTTTTGGTTTTGTTTTGATTCGATTTCTTTATAAAAAAAAAAAAAAGAATTAATCTTAAGTGCTACGATCGCTATTGTTTTCTTCCCTCTAATACCGCGTGAGATGTGGTGTTCCTTCCTTCCAACAGTCTTGTCTTTCTTCATCGGTTCTTTTGAGTGCTTTTGAGTTCCTTCTTTACTCCTTCTTTCTGGTTGTCTTTCTTCTGGCGAATACCTTTACACATTTAAAACAATGTGCTTTGTTCTTTTCCATTCAATTCTTTACACCTTTTCTCCTTTATTTTTCATTTACTTCCATGTTTTTCTTTCTTTTTCTACGTCTCTTTCATTCTTTTATTTTTCTTCTAATCCTGTCTCTTTATTTTAATAAAGAGATATGAACACTTTGTACATGACTGCCATTTTGTCTTCTTTTATTCTTTTACTGGGGGCGCTCAGAGTGTAACACTTAATAGCGCGGGAAGTGAATCCGGCATGCCGATTTCAAGTCACGCTCGATTCTGTTCCATTCGCTACACTCTAATGCCCTTGAAAAAAAACATAAACCCAGCTACGACTAAGTTTTCTTGCTTTGAGGTTACAACCAAAATAGGAGAATAAAAACTGTGAATTCAGAACCAACCTGAAGAGGGATGGATTCCGTCAGGCTATAATGCTCAGGACACACCACTGCTGCTATGGTTGCAGTACACGGGGTTCCCGTGCGACCCTGATTGATTAAGGGCCTCCTGACGTGAGAATTCCTTCGATTTTCTATCCCTGTGGTCTTTCTTTCTTTCTTTCTTTCTTTCTATGACTTTACTTCCTTTGTTTTATTTTTGTTCTTAATATTCTTTTTTCTTGTCTCATTCCTTCTTTCTTTTGTTTTTCTTCCTTTTTAGCAAATATTAAGCATATGCTAAAGTTTCCAGCGTATTTTCATTAAATAAAAATACACACACACACACACACACACACACATATATATATGCAAGAAACCTTAAGAAAACCTCTGGTAGAAAACACAAGAGTTTTATGTTAATCACATTACCGAAAACATCTCGCTATGAGAGTAGCCATATGCACCAAACATCTCACCCCCACTGTGTTTAACAATGGGAGCGCAGTCCTGAAAATATTTTCCAAAGTCGCTCACTGGCATTGCCGTCATGCCCGCCACATGAAGGTTCGGAATAAACGCTCGTACCAGTATTCAAAAAATACACAAATAATACATCTCACATAAAGAAACTAACAACACCAAAACAAAACCCCCTTGAAGATGGCTAACGAAGTGGCCTATAGCGCCTGAGACAATGGACAGTATGGGCAGTTTTAGTACTCCATCAATGGCACCAAAAGGAAAATGCTAGTAAAACTAAATTTAAAATTAATAAAATTATCATTACCCGTCAGATTTAACGAAAGATGTTTAAAAGAAAGGTTGCTGCCGAAATATACATTAATCACACACACACACACACACACACACACACACACACACACACACACACACACACACACACACACTTATATATATATATATAGTGAGTACTGTAAGTCATTGACGTGTTTATTCACAGAGTATGTACGTAAAAATTCGCTGTGCGCGATAGCTTAGGGGGCAAATCTCCGACTGCCAAATCAGTTGGGTTTCGATCCCGGTTTGAAGCAATCGGATGTCTAGCCACACTGATGAGAACAGTCTGTCTGTGAATGACAATATATATTGTCAAAACCATTTTCTTTCACATTCTCTGATCATACGACAACGTTCAAGAGAATGTCGAATAACCTTTTGCAGTAAAAGTGAATAATGAACATTGTCAGTGAAATTGAATACATGTTTAAATTTTCGACAAGAAATGCCGCATTGATCGAAACAAATGATATTGATTATCATTTGTTTCTTTCAGGTCTTGTGAATATGGCGTGTGAATAAGGATTTTCACTTCCCAATAACGCTTTTCGGATTAACTGATCAACGTTTGAACGAGAATCGTCATGCAACACTATAACCTCCCGCCTTCTCTCTGTTCTTCAGATGCTATTTTTCTTCAATCCCAGCGGTGAAACTTCGAAAGTGACAACAATAGCACACTGCAGTTATACTTTCAACAGGATTCAGCACTTCATAATAAAGTCCGCCTTTTATATCCCGCCAAATACAACGAAATATTTTTTCCAAAGAGCTTAACTTTTACTGATAACGCTACTGGCTGTGCCGGTGTAATAGTACAAATTAACACAACTCAGAATATATTCTGGTATATTTTAGCCTAGTTCAGAATAGTAACTGGTATAGGCTTGGAGTTAGCCTACTTTATATTAGGTTGTTCGAAAAATAACCATTTATTAAAGTCTTTTATTCTTGAATCACTCTATTCAAACAGTGTTTAAATCAGCCAAAATTCGACTGCTGGATATCTATACATTTCTCTCATAGAATTACAAACTTGTTTATGCCTTTACGATAAAACTCTAAAGGTTTCGAAGCCAATGAATCTTTGAATGCAGTTTTTTTCATTTTCTTTGCAATGGAATGTCTTTTGGCTTAAAATGTCTGTATGCTTGTTGTATCTCGTGTTTTCGAGACAACAGAGAGAAATAAATAAGGAAGACAAACTCGTAGGTAAGTAATAAAATAGGTTTACTACACGAAGGTGCAATTAGCAATTGACCTAATGCTAACTCAGTATTTGCCCAAGCCCAAGTTTAACGTGGATTTTTCCGAGCCCGTAAGCCTGAGCAAAAATTCCCCGTCGCCCCGTAATAACGTGGCCGGGTTTGTCTACCTCCCCAGACAAGACTCTGTCCTTCGGCATAGCCTCATCTGGGTTCCTCTTTGCCTTCAGGCAGAGAGTTCGACAAGCACTATGAGCTTAGCGCGCGACTAAGACCTAATGCTGACTCGAGATTTATTGCTCGAAAATATAGCAATTGTGGCACAAGTCCAAAAAGGGGGAAGGGTTGAAGTTGGTCGTCACTAACTAAGTTATACCTAGCTAATCCGACTAACGACCCATTCATTCCTTACAATTTACACATCCACCATAAAAACTTGTCCGTCATCATTCAATCATACCTAATGCTCGGTATCTACCCGGCTTCCCGACAGAGCGGGATATGGCACAAGGCTCCTGGGTCCAGACAAAATTTCCCCGTCGCCCCGTAACAACGAGGTCGGGTTTGTCTACCTCTCCAGACGAGACTATTCCCTTCAACAGAGCCTCGTCTTGGTTCCTCTCAGCCTGAAGGCAGAGAGTTCGACAAGCACTAAGAACTTAGCGCGCGGCTAAGACCTTATGCTAACTCTCCTCAACTCCGCTTATTTATGTACAAACGGACGATTTCATTCATTTGTCCTATAATGACAATGCTTCAAAAAGTGGTAGTGAGTGAGATCAGAGGAATATGGTGGATGTGACAAATTCTCGGATCCCAGGTAGGTGAGCTTCTGTAGCGCCATCCTGACAAAATGTGTCCAAGCATTGTGATGATGCAGAATTGGACCTCGTTGATTTACCAATTTCGGACAATTTTTGCTTAACTGAATATGAATTTCATTCAGCTTTTGGCAGTAAGATTCGGTAGTGGTGCACTGGTTAGATTCAAGAAAGCTCTAGTGGATAACACCAGCCAGCCACCATAATCGGCATAATCTTCTGTTGGTACAATTTCGGCTTTGGAAAATGTTGGTATCCTTTGTCATGATCAAGCCATTGAGCCGATCATTTACGATTGTCGTAAAGGATCCGTTTCTCATAAATGTATCATTTGAATTTTGAAGATGCCACATCGAACAAACTTGAAAATGTCAAACTCTTTGACATTCACTGGCATCATGGAAAACCCATTTATCGAGTTACTTGGCAATTTTCTTGAGATGGTCCGATATTGTAGAAATGCTGACACCTATTATCCAAGACATTTCTCTGACACTTTGACATGGGTTTTGTTCGACTAGTCGATTGTCAGTTGCCGATGGATGACCTCTATCACCTTGATCTTCAAGATTCGTATCTCCACTGCAGATCCTTCAGAAACCAGCGCCATACTCTCCGGTAATAAGTGGATCCTTCACCCCAAGCTCTGATAATACAGGTAGCAGTTTAAGAAACATTGCAACCATGCTTGAACTAAAAAAATGTAAACACATCTCTTTTTCTTGCGGGTTCCAGATGAGGGCTATATAATGTTTAAAGTTAAATTCAGAAAGATATTGATTATAAAATTATCAAAGAAAACTTGTTATTCATTAGGAATGAATAATATATTTTTTGCAACTATTATAATAATATATTAGAACACAAAAGGATTATTCTAAAATCGGACCTTATTTTACGAACAGCCAAATACCTCAGAATATAAAAATAACTTAGTCAAATCAATACTGTACTAGACCAATTTATATCTCCTTTTAGTATCAGCAACTGGTTTTCTTGACTTGAATGCGATTTGATGGCCCCAGTCTATAAACTGATAATAATGTCTAGTATAAACAGTAATTAGGTATCCGTGTTTCTTAAGAGAAACTAATAAAAATCAATAAACATTCAGAGATTCGGTCTACTAATATGCACACGAAGGAATCGGAATAAAATTAAGGGCATTTGAATGCTCACAAGAAATTTCTGCGAACGTGTGACATTGTATAATCCAGTAAAACACGTACGGATACAATAATATGCGTCTTAGTACATGTGAATAGGAGCGAGTATATTCTGGTCTAGTGGGTGTATATTCTAGCCTGTCTAATTTTATACTCGGGGTGTAAACTGGCTTACATATACCCCAGGTATAAAACCGTTTAGCCTAAAATAACTGTTTTTTAGGGGGGGGGTTCTGGGTAGAGTATATACTCTGGGTTGTTACACTGGATTCATTCATAATTTTCAAGGATTGGGACTACTGTAATGATCCTACTTTTCATATCCATTGGCAATTTATGGGGAATTTCATCTTTCCCCTAATTTAGCAAACGTTTTACGCCAAGTTTTTATCTCCAATAAATGGATTCAACAACCAAACGAGATTCAGAATCCTGACTTCTACATTATGATGTCATTAAACTGCATGGTTTGTCTTCTAACTCAAATTTACTTTTATTGATCTTCTCAGCCTTTTGCTATCCTGCTTCATTTGAAAAAAAATAACATTTTATTCTCTCGCACTCGCTTTTATCTCTGTCTCTGTCTGTCCATCTATCTAAAGGGAACAAATACTAAATACAAAGCATTCGATAAACGCATTTCTGTTGCAGGCCTTCCCAAAGCCAATTGAATCTCAAAATCCTTTAACAATAAAGCTCGTTTAATCTGAAATTCAATCAAAAGGTCATATTTCAGATTCACTATACATTTATTTTCCTGTCTGTCCATTTTTCAGTTATAAGCCGTCTAGTCCGGTCTCTAGTACTCGTAGCTTCTTTTAATTCGGCCAATATTTGATAAAACTTTTCTATTCATTCTTATTACGTAAAATACATGATATGTGTATAATGTGTGGGTCATGCGTATTTTGAAGTGTTATTGCGCAGTCCCGACCCCTTAGCAACTTTTGCACTACCGTTCCCGTTTACGTCCGCCTTCAACAGTTCCTTGCATGATGGCCTTGCAGGGGCTGTCATGCCGTGTGATGTGGCCAAGCCCTACCATCTCCCGACGCTTAATTGTGGCGAGTAGAGATTTCTGTCGGTCCACGAGACTTTTGACCTTGCTCCGTATATAGTTATTGGTTTTGTGCTTCCAGTAGGAGATGCGGAGGAGCTTTTTCAAGCATCTGTTCTCGAGTGCCAGAATCCTTTCTTCTATCTCAACCAGGAGTGAACAAGTCTCATATACGTAGAGGAGGACGGATACGACCAGAGATTTGTCATTATCTCTTGTATATTTTAGTTTGGTTTGCTTCTTGGCTTGCTTCTCGCTCAGAATATTAAGGTTTTTAGAATTGTAGTATAAGACGACACCCGATTTTTAAGGATGATATTTGTGATTTAAAGGTATTATACACGGAAATATACGTTATTTATGAGCTTTAGTTTGTAAGTTTTGCATGAATTCTTGTCTATTGACAATTTCCTCGCCTTAAATTTCCACCAAATTTTTATATTTAAATAATTTATAATACGTTTCTATATTTCACAATGTTTATAATAAAATAGTTAACATTGCATGTAAAAATATTGGCAATGCACACAAAAACACATTCATAGGGAGAAAGAAAGAGAGAATGTGGACATAGGAACCAACACTGTATAGTAACTGTCAGTATGACACCTCAATCGATCTTCAGACCATGTGTCACCAGTCTTTCCACGAGCTCTTTATATAGCCCATTGAGGCAGGGTATTAAGCGAAAGGGAAGAGGAAATTGGCTCTTCGAAGTTTTGTTTTTTAGGGATATCGCTTTAGAATATTTATCGTCATGACATTTAGTTTTTATATATAAATAAATGATATATATATATATATATATATATATATATATATATATATATATATATATATATATATATATATATATATATATATATATATATCATTTATTTGCTTAGGGTATTTTCTTCGGTTGAGAATCTTAGTATTTAAAATAAACTTCATTAGGCTTAGTTAGTTTATGCGATTTTATTTAGCTTTTTAAGTCCTGATGTGGTTGTAGTAATTAGTTTTCATATCTGCATTTGAAAATGAGCTCTGATCTGCTGTTTATTTTATCTCGTTCTGGAAAGCTGGTTATCGCTGTTTTCTCCTCCGGGCAATGTTAATTCGTTTTGAGGTTTTGTTGTAAGCTAGTGCTGTTTTCTTATGTGTTATTTTAGGTATTTTTTGGTTTGTTTTTATAAGAGGATCGTTCTGTTTGTGTATGTTTATGGCTAAATGATGTTTTGTGTGAGTAGCTTCTTTGTACCAGAGAATTTCTTTTATTCCTTGATAGAATTTGTTTTTCTTTGAATCTTGCAGTAGCTTGGTATATTATATTAGTTTGTAGGCAGTTACTGTTTACTGGGCATTCGTACTTTGTTGTATAGTTGCGTTTGTGGATGTTTGTTATGTACTGGTGATATGTTTGTTGTGCTTTCGGTGCGAATACAGCTAAGTTCTAGAATAATTTTGTAGTATACTTTGTGCAGTTTATTTTATTTTGTGAAGTATTTGTCGAGGAGTTTGTTGAATATTTTACCTACATTTGTTTTTACATTTTTTTACTGGATGGGTTAAACCACACCAAATTTTAAAAAAAATATCAGTTTTGCTGAAAGGCGAGGATGAAATGGTATTAAAAGACAGAATAGTTACAGAGAATTACATTCAGAATTATAGGTAAGAGAGAATAAACACAGAGAAAAAAGTAAATTAGCAGGAAGAGATGGATAAGAAGAAAGAAACGCGAGAGAGAAAAAGAGAAAGAATGAGAGAGAGAGAGAAACAGAAATAATGAGAGATAAAAAGAGAAATATTGAGAGAAAAAATACGAGAGAGAGAGAGCAAGAGAATGAGTGAGAGAAGGAGAGAGAGCACACGAGAAAGAATGAAAGAGAATAAGAGAAAGAATGAAAGAGAGAGAGAGAGAGAAGAAGAGAGAAAAAGAGAAATAATGAAAGAGAGAAAATAAGAAATAATGTGAGAGCGAGAGAGAAAAGAGAAAGAATGAGAGAGAAGTAGAGAGAAAAATAGAAAGAATGAGAGCGAGAAAGAGTAATATGAAAAAGAGAGAAGTAGAGAGAGAGAGAGAGAAAGAGAAAGAATGAGAGAGAGAGAATGTGATGACTTAGAAGAGTTCTTGTCGAATCATGCCAGTCTTTACTAGAGATACACAAAAATTCGGACGACAAAAAGGTGAATTCCGTGTTTCTTCCACCTCCAAGCTTGTTTGCCATCTTCTGTTGACATGAATCGATTCCTTTTAAAATAGATATTCCATTTCTTTTACTCAGTTCCGGAAGAATTACCTGCCATAGAATTTACATACATATCGAAGCAAAATGTATCCTCAACGACACTTTCACTAAGTTATGTTGATTTTGAAAAAGAAAAAGAATTGCAAGCATAGGATATTCCATGTGAATCGGAATCACTTCACAGTGACAATGACCTCCAGAATGAACTTCGTCATAACGCTAAAACACTCACGATCCTTATGACTTGTGAATCGGAATCACTTCACAGTGACAATGTCCTCCTGAATGGACTTCGTCATAACACTAAAACACTCACGACTCTTATGACTTGTGAATCGGAATGACTTCACAGTGACAATGACCTCCTGAATTAACTTCGTCATAACGCTAAAACACTCACGATCCTTATGACTTGTTGTTAGTCCTGATATACCGGGCCAAGCTTGGTAAATAGATAGATAGATAGATAGAGAGAGAGAGAGAGAGAGAGAGAGAGAGATCATAAGTGAGTGAGATAGATACATAGATAGAAATAAAGTATGCACAAAAGTGTCCATCGCTCTTTTTAGAAATTTGGAGAATAAATACACAGCTGAAAAGCGGTTTTCTCTAGAAGCTTTTTCACATATCTATTATGTATGTTTGTATGCATGCATGTAGATAGATAGATAGATAGATAGATAGATAGATAGATAGATAGATAGATAGATAGATAGATAATGATTTTAACAGATGTATATATGTCTGTGCGTGTGTGCGCGACAAAGTGCGTCTATATTTTTAAATTTACAATAACTACAAAGAAAAGGCCAAAAACAATAATGTTTCGCTACGATTCAAGTCAGGAGTCAATTTTCATTTTTCCTTTTTATTCTCAAAATCTTTATTTCATACCACCTTTTCCATTCATATTATCTCATTTAATATTAAAATATTAACTGCAATCCTCTACCTTGAGTGGATCTTTTACTGGGTGAGTTTAGTATATTAAAAATATTATTTTAAAAACTTTGTTCACTTTTATAATTTAAAATCTTTTTTAAATATTAGTGATAAATCATTGTCCACTGACATGAAGTGGACTGATTATATTGAATCAATTGCTTGTCTCCCCCACCTAAGAAAGTTAGTTCATTGTGTCGTGCCAGACAATCTTTCTCGTCAGAATTCATGTGACACATTTATAAATCCACACTTCGTCAGTGCATTAAATATTGCTATCAGATTTGGTTTGATGTTCCTGCTACATATATCGGGTTTCTCAACAAAATCCAGTTAAAGGCCTGTAATGTAATCGGTCCTCACCTGGCATCTCGACTCCAGTTACTTTCCCACCGCCGTAACGTGACTTCCAGGTGTCTATGCTATAAATACTTTCAAGGCTATTGTTCCGACCAGCACTTCGCCTTGGTACTTCGACGGCATGAATTTAAGCGTGCGCCTAGATTAGCAACTAACTATCAGCATTTTACTGTTGGACTAGCTAGATATAACCGTAAGTTCTATTCTAATATTTTGTTTTCTCGCACTTCTCGTTTGAGAAACTCTCTTCCGGTTTCTTGCATCCCTGCCAGCTACAAACTTCAGAAATTTAAATGCAACGCCGATCAGTATCTTTTTTTTTCATCCTGAAGTCTATTCTTTTATTGTCCTTCCTCCTCACTAAAGTCTTCTCGTTCTCTTTCACTTCCAGTAATCCCATGCGTCTTAATGTAATTATTGCCTTGCTTGGAATGAAATGATCACAAAATATCAATGATTTTGTATTGATGCTAATCAATAAAATAATAAGAAAATAGAACAGGGTATATATTTAATAAACTTATCAAAGTCCGGTAAATTGCTGACGTTCGGTAAATTGTCGAAGTCCGGTAAATTGCCGAAGTCGAGGAATAAAATCGCCAGTAAGGAAATAGAAGATGAAACTACAAAACATTTCTCTATGGCGACTACCTTCAAAGCAGGAAAGCTGTAGAAAGATGTCTATAAACTAATCGCTTTCATAAACGGAAACAGGATTTGGTAACGGTTAACGAAATTATAACTGCATTATTATTACTATTGAGTATTAACATCGATCCTCATTGGGTGTCCATAGTTTTGGCTTTGCGCCAAAATAACAAAGAGTATTCTTCATCACTTGATAAAACCAGCATCTCATTATTTTCATGTTCCGACCTCCTTTCTTCCTAGTTTTCAGAGTTGAAGAGTTTGCTATTCTTTCAAACAAGTATACACGCTTTCGTCGATTGTGTCAAAACATTCCGGATGAGGTAGTTTCCGTATTTGTTTAAAAAATTTAGCAAATTAAATACCATCAACTGAAATATTTGCTGGATAATGTTAGATGACTTTAAAACATGATAGAGTGTAGAAATTTCTTTAAATCTGAAAAGATCTTCACTAAGCTTCGATGATTTTGACACAAGACGACATTCATGGAACATTCCTTGCAAACTGAACCCACACCACATTGATAATGACTTTCTAAACTGGTCATGTGTAAACTTTTTCGCTC
>OZ038476.1:103797549-103815049 GCA_964036315.1 Acanthosepion esculentum | reverse complement strand
AGACAAGAAAATAAAAAGAACGAAAATAAAAAAGTCCCACCATATAATTGCAGACGTTGTAACGAAAGACATTGGGAGGTAAATTGCCCATATAGAAATAAGAAATGTTTCGTGTGCCAAAAGAATGGTCACAAAGGATCTTGTTGTAAAACGAAAAAATGCAAGAACCGAATTAGACAAACAAATTCGAATATCAAATCAGATAGAGATTTGAGGAAATATGTGACGACTGAAATATTCAAAAAGAATATCAAATTTCAACTCGATTCAGGGTCAGATTTAACAATAATGAATGATAAAACATGGAAAATTTTAAAAAGGCCTACAATAATGAAGTCAACGAAACTCGCTCGAACGGTAACTGGAAAGCAAATTAACTTCGAAGGCGAGGTTGTACTTCCAATGAAATTGAATGGGATCGTTAAAAAAATAAAAGTTTTCATTCTGAGAAATGGAGAAAACTTGTTGGGTACGAATTTTATTGAAACATTCGAATTGTGGGATAAACCGTTAAGCTCTTTCTGCAGGAAAGTAGAAAGTAATACGCAATCAAGACAGGACATTAAAGATGAATTAAAAAAAAAGTTTCCGGAAACCTTTACACCTGGTCTTGGAAGATGTAACAAATTTGAAGCTAAATTTGAATTAAAAGAAAATACTATGCCTATATTTAAAAAGAAACGAAACGTGCCTTTCGCAAGTGTAGAGAAAGTTAACGAAGAACTTGATAGGTTGGAAAAAATGGGAATTATTTCAAAAGTAGAATCTAATTCATGGGCTGCGCCGATTGTGTGCATAAAAAAGAAATCAAACCAAATCAGAGTCTGCGTTGATTTTTCGACAGGGTTGAACTCTGTAATTAAGGACTACCATTACCCGTTACCGAGTCCTGAGGAGATTTTTAACAAGCTAAATGGCGGAGTGATTTTTTCAAAAATCGACTTATCAGATGCCTATCTCCAAATTCCCGTCGAAGAAGAATGTTCGAAGTTACTAGGGATAAACACGCATAGGGGTTTATTCAAGTACAACAGGCTTCCTTTTGGTATTAAAGTGGCACCAGCCATTTTTCAACAAGCCATGGACGTCATGTTGAATGACTTAGACTTTGCGTGTGCCTACTTAGATGATATTATAGTAAGGAGTGCAAACGTCGACGAACATCGAGAGCACCTCAATCAAGTATTTAAAAAGATTCAGGACTTTGGATTTAAAGTCAAAGAATCAAAGTGTGAATTTGGTTTGGAGGAAATTAAATATTTAGGTCACATAATCAACAAAAATGGCAGATTTCCAGATCCGGAAAGGTCCATTGCGATTAGAAACATGCCGACGCCCACTAACGTGGCGGCACTACAGAGTTTTCTGGGGCTCGCGAACTATTATCAAGCATTCATTAAAGGAATGTATAATCTAAGAGCTCCGTTGAATGAACTACTGAAAAAAGACAAGGCATGGGAATGGACGGTAGAATGTCAAAAAGCCTTTGATGAAATTAAGAAAATGCTTACGTCCGACCTCTTTTTAACCCATTACAATCCTAAACTGGATATTGTAGTGGCAAGTGATGCTAGTTCATACGGGGTAGGAGCATGTATTCAACACATAATGCCAGATGGTTCTAGAAAACCAATTGCGCATGCTTCGAGGGCATTACTCCCCGGAGAGCGAAGTTATTCACAGATAGAAAAGGAGGCGCTGAGTATAATTTTTGCCATAACAAAATTTCATAGGTACATCTACGGCAGACATTTCAGGTTAGAAACGGACCATAAACCTCTGATCACTATTTTTGGGTCAAAGAAAGGGTTACCCGTTTACACGGCAAATCGACTGTTAAGATGGGGAACCATTCTTCTCAATTATGATTTCCACATAAAACACCTATCATCCAAAAATATAATTCATGCGGATACCTTATCAAGACTCGTGCCGAATAAAGATGAAGGATTCGAAGAAACAATCATTGCAAATATCAGAGCAGATTATGAGGTCAAAAGCATGGTAAACAACATTGTAAGAGAGCTACCGGTTACATCAAAAGAAATCAAAAAAGAATCTGAAAGCGATGATTTCATTTTAGGAATTAAAAGTAAAATGGTAGCAAATGACCAAAAAGTTCAGGAGATCTATTCAATTTGTGACGGAATTTTACTATATGGTGAGAGAGTAGTAGTACCAAAAAAGTTGCAGAAAAGAATCCTACGGGACTTTCATATGGGTCACCCGGGGATTAATAGAACAAAAAGCTTAATGCGAAGCTTTGTATATTGGAAAGGAATGGATGTGGATATCGAAAACATGGTTCATCGATGTAAAGGGTGTGCGTTAGCAGCTAAGGCACCACCTATAGTACACAAACCATGGCCAAAGACGGATCATCCGTGGGAAAGATTACACATTGATTTCGCTGGTCCAGTAGAAGATTATTACTACTTAATAGTGGTAGATAGCTTTACAAAATGGTCGGAAGTACTACGCTGCAAAAAGCCTACGTCCAATACCACAACAACTTTTTTGCATGAACTATTTGCACGGTTCGGTGTGCCAGAGTGTATTGTGAGTCACAATGGTACACAATTCACTTCTGACGAATTTAAGGAATTTTGTGAGTTATATCAAATTAACCACATAACGACGCCGCCGTATCATCCGAGATCCAATGGACTCGCAGAAAGATTTGTAGATACGTTAAAGCGCGCTCTGAAGAAAGCCTCAGGAGTTCCAACGGAAAAGGCGCTTCAGCAATTCCTACAAGTATACAGAATCACGCCTAACCAGAGAACACCATCAAACATGGCACCAGCTGAACTAATGTTCGCTAGGAAAGTTAAGTCAGTGTTTGACAAGCTTTTGCCAAGAAGAAATAGAATAAAGAACACTATGTATACAGCTAGAAAAAGATACACCCCCGGAGAGAAGGTCTTTTTCAAGTGCTATAGAAACAACATTGAGTTCTGGGAGCGAGGCATAGTGGATAAGAGAATCGGTGACCTGATTTACATAATAAAAGGGCCGAAGAATACTCATAAAAGGCACCAGAACCAACTCAAAAAATGCTACGTGTTAGAGCATGAAGAGAGTATACCGGATGAGGAGGAAGATCCCATTGATGTAATGTATGATACTTTTCAAGTAGAACCTCCACAGAGTGCTCATGAACCGAGAAGATCCGGTAGGAAACGAAAGTTCACGGACCCATTGGACGTGAATCCAAAACGAAAAAGATATTGAAAAAAAAAAAAAAAACAGATATATATATGAACTATGCAAAGGGGATCTACAAAGGAATAACCATAATCATCAACCCATATAGAAGCCAGTTTGAAATCCAAAAGGATTCCAAGGCTTGGGAGGGGGGTGTTGTGGTGGGATCCACCTAATCTGCATAGGTGACTACCAACTATATAAATAATGGTTGATACCGGAAGACGAGAGAAGAGGAATCACGAGATCCAACGTCCGTCTTGTTATTCCTTTTCTCTTTTTTGTAGACCGCAGACCGACTGCTCGTTTGCCCGAATTCTGTTTGACTGCTGACAGACTGCTCGTTTGCCCGAATTCTGTTTTGCATTGTATTTGGTTAAGTTTGTTTTTTATTATTTCCTCTTGACTGTTTCAGGAAAAAAAAGAAAAAAAGGAAAAAAAAAAAAGTCCTTTTGATTTTTGCTTCTCTCCATTTTTTATTTTTACCCCCCTCTTTTAATTTCTGTTATTTTTTCTTTTTATTTCAGTTTTCCAATTTTCCCCCTTTAATTTTTGTTTTCCTTTTAATTTTCTTTTTACCCCCGGTAATTCTTTGTTTTTATTTTTCACCCCTTTTTAATTTGCAGGCTTTTTCTTTTTATTCTAGTTTCTCGTTTTAATTTCCTTCCAACCTTTAATTTTTGTTTTTCATTTCCACGCTTTTTCTTTTTAGCCTTCGTTAAAATTTTCATTTTCCTTTAATTTCTGATTTTCGCGTTTATTAATTTTAATTTCTGTTTTCTTTCCTAACCTTACGTTTTTCCGTGTTTTTCGTTTTATAATTTGTTTGTACTAAATTCGTTTTGTAATCCTTGTATTGTATAATTTATTTGTTTATTTTTCTTTTGTTTATCGGTTCGACTCGCTTTTTTGTGGCTCGGCCATTTTGAATTTTTGTTTCTAGCTTTGGTTGTCGTCGAAAGTTACGTATTTTCTTTTGTTTATTGTTTCCGACTAGTGTCGGCCATTTTGAATTTTTGTTAATAGCTCCGGCTATTTGCCGAAGTTTATTGTTTACCTTGTTTTGAACCGTTTTCTTTGTGTTATTTAATTTTCCTCCTTGTGTTTTTTATTTTCGCCTTTAGGTGATATTTGTTTAAGTTTTTACGTGTTATTTTTGTTGTGTTTGTAATTGTTTAATTTAGTTGTTTATTTGTTAGTCTCACTTCTTAAAGTCGGCCATCTTTTTTTTAACTAGCTTCGGCTAGAGTTTAATCTTATTAGTTTTTCTTATCTATCTTTTCTTTGAACTTTTTTGTCTAATTTTTCCCCCGCCCTTTTTTATTTTTATTTTTTTTTGCGCCTTTTGGCGTTATTCGTTCTTTTTTGTTTCGCCTTTAGGCGAAATTTAGTAAATATCCCTCCCCCTATTCCTCCACTCCCGACCCTCCCCTTTACTTCATCATGGAGAAGAAGGAAAAAAAAGCCCCTTCTTTCCTGATCACAAAGAAAAAAACTTCCACCCTGGCTTCCATAAAAAAATCTGTTAGGAAGCACCTTTTTAACCCGAAAAAAGACCCCCCAGACAAAGATAATGTCGATGAATATCCTTCCCTGCCAAGAACCCCTACTAATGAGGAGATTGTGGACGTCCTGAAGAAGGCGGCCAAAGCCAGGATAGCTAATGAAATCCTGGAAAAGGAAAAAAGTCAAGAAAAGCCGAAAGTTAGTACCGAGGTCGGGGATTCGCCCTCTTGTTGGAAGTCCCCTCCGAATTGTATTATCGACATCGCGGAGTTCCTGGAGCGTGCCAAGAGTTACGCTCACCTCGTGGTGAAAGACGGGCTCTTGGAGGATCCAGTGGAACTGAAGAGAGTCGAGAAAAGAATAGTGTCTGTTTTTGTCGTCGACAAGCGTTCGCGCAAAATTTGTCGTTCGACTAAAGACACAGTGTTTAAAGCACTGGAGTCCCTGGGGTTCAAACCCCTAAGAATTGTCAAGGGCAAGGGTTTCTTCATGTGGGACGTGCTGCTGCCCACTGCAGAAGACTGCGTGAGAGCCACCCGGAGGGAGTTGATCACCAAGGATCTCATCCTCCGAACAGAGTACGAGGGTCGGCGAAGGACCAGGGTGGCAGTGTACGAGGTCCCTCCTCAGGTTATCGGGGAACACCTCGCGGCTTTCCTGGCCCAATACGGGGAAATATTGGCCGCTTCCTGCGATAGCCTGACCGGGGGATGGAGCTTTGATATGATGCTCGATCGAAAGGCCTTCAGCTCCGTCCCCAACTGGATTGACGTCGGTGACCTGAAGCTGCCGGTCATCGTGACCGGTCGTAAACCAGCCTGCTGGAAGTGTGGAGTGACTGGTCATCTCTCCTCTTCCTGCCCAGAGAAGAAGGCCTCTGGAACTCAGGTCACAAAAGACCAAACTCCCCCTCTGACCGAGTCTGCAAAATCCGCCGCGCCTGTAATGGGCATGCCAGCTGCCGGGACCGGAGAGGTTGTTCCCCCGGTTGGGTCACCATCCAAGCCCCCATCCCCCGAAGAGCCCTCTTCCGCCGCTCCTGTGGCTAAGAAGGGGGAAGAAGGGGAATGGCAGGTAGTTGGCAGGGTCAGAGGGAAGCGTCAGCCAGCGGGTCCTCAGTCCCCTGAAGCCTCGGGGACTAAAGACACACACAGTCCCACTCCCTCTATCAACAGCAAGGGCGACGCCCCGACCTCCACTCTTTCAATTGAAGAGCAGAAGTTGAAATACGAGCCGAGCCACGAAAAAGCGGAGAAACTAAAAAAACTCAAAAAACAACTGGACGACCAAAAAAAAACCACGAAATCTCCTCCGAAAAAAACCATCCCCTTACAGTCACCTAAATTAATTTCCCCCATCAAATCTCCCCCGAAAAAGAAGGCCACCCTTTGTGTATCCTCCATCCCCATGCCTCCCACTTCAAGTCCCTCAACCCCTCTCTCCAGAGTGAAGCCTTCTCCTGCTATGCCGTCCACCTCCCATGCCCAATCCCAAATCCCGCTCAGTAGAGATCCCAGTCCCTTTAGACAACCCTGCACTCCTTGCCACACTCCCAGTCCTTCTCCCTCTAAATCCTCTCAGATGTTACCTCCGGTCACCAAAAGGCCCCGAAGCCCCACGCAAGATCCCGGCGAAAAGAAAAAAAAAACCAAAGGCATTTACAATCATGGATTGGACATTTGTAAGATCTCCCCTAGGCAGGCGGAAAAAGCTAGGGATTATGGAAATCGTATCCCAAACCTAAAGTTCCTCCTGTCCATAAAGCAGTTCAGTGATAGAGACATTGACAACCCGTTGAACTTTCCGGATGCCCAGCGGGTTTTAACCGTGGTGGGCGTGGACACGGGAGCAAAACAGATTTGGGCCATGTTGGACGAGGCCATATCCTCGTTCAACATGAGCCCGCCCATTGCTATCATTCAGAGCGACAAGCTCCGGAAAATGAACTCATTTTGCGCAGGGAGGGTCCCAATTTTTGTTCACCCCTCCCTCTATAGGGCTCTTAAACTTACTTTCCCGTGGGATATCGGCGGGATCTCCCAGGACGGTAACATCAACACTGAGATGGGCCATGGGTCTATGGGAGATGCTGTCGGTATCCTCACCCCGGCCATGTTCAAAACAGGTAAGCAACCCTAATCAGTGTTCACTATGGCTCTCTGGTTGGCTACTTTAAATGTCCGGTGCCTGAGGTCGGAGTCTCGCAGGGCGAGGCTCTCTCGCGACCTTCAGCGCCTCGGGGTTAATATCTGTTGTGTGCAAGAGACCCGGTTTTCTTCTCATGATCGTGAGGATGTGCTGTCTAAGGGGTTCGCCCTTTATTCAGCATGTTTTGATGGTCGTTCGAGGGGTGTCTCTTGGCTAGTGAGCAGGTCTTTAGACGCTGCATGTACTCTTGTTTTCGCAGATCCGGCGGGCAGGCTTTGTGTGCTGGACGTTACCATAAAAGGTAAGGCTTTACGTCTCATCGGCGTTTATGCGCCTAATACCCATGCTGAGCGACCTGGTCTGTTTCGGCAGATCGAGCCGTTTTTGACGACATCTCGTCGGGTAGTTTTAGCGGGCGATTGGAATGCCGTCCTTGAGCCCGATATAGATCGTATAGGGAAAAAACGGGGTACTAACAATCCTGATGTGAAACCATTTCGGGACTTTATCGGCGGGTTTGATCTCGTCGATAAGTACCGGAATGAGCATCCTCGGGAGGTAGCATGGACTTGGACTAATAGTGGCAACTCGGCTCCTGGGACGCTTGCGAGCTACCTCGACCGGGTCTTAGTTAAGAGAGTCGATGTAGGGCTCTTAGGGTGTCCAAGTTTCCATTACATAGTTTATTCGGATCATAGGCTTGTCCGGGTCCGGGTAAACTTAGATAAGCCTAAGGTTAGGTTGGCTGGTTACTGGAAATTCAACTGTTCACTGTTTGGTGAGCAGGGATTTCGGGACCAGCTGGTACTAATGATACAACGGGAATTGTCGGGAGCGGTTTTCGGGAACGCCTGGTGGGGTAAACTTAAATCCAAAATTAGAACGTTTGCTGCCGATTTTAGTCGTCGACTCAATCGAGATAGATTAGCGGCGCAAACTGCTTTAGAAGAAAAAGTTGATCGGGCCGTGAAATCCCGTGTTAGTGGGGATGTAGCCTTAGCTAAGGCAGAGTTGGCCTCCTTGCTTATCAAGAAGGATCAAGCTCTGGTAGTTAGGGCTAGGTTAAAAAGAATGTCCTCTGAGGCGACGAATATGGCCGCTGAATTGCGTGCAGAGGAGAGTAGGAGTGCGTCTCGACGACATATCGCGTGCGTCACATTACCGGATAATCGGACCGTGACTACAAACGCGGGCATATGTGAGGTCTTTCGAGATTACTTTCAGGATCTTTTCACCAGGGAGCCCGGTCTGAGCTCTGCTCAGTTCGACTCCTATTTAGCCGACTTTCCCTGCCTCGAGGCAGCTGAAGCGGCTGGGTGCGAGGGTCCCATAACAGAGTCTGAGATCTGGGATGCGCTGAAGCAGGTTGGCCTGGATAAGTCTCCGGGACTCGATGGTCTTCCCTAAGAAGTGTACTTGAGGCTGTCGCCCGTTTTTGTTCCTTTGCTGGAGCTGATTTTCAACCACTGGATGAAGCAGGGGTCTATACCCCAACGCTTCACCAGGGGTGTGATCAAGTTGCTGCGTAAGGACAAGAACGGTGGGGATGGGTTAGGGAACTTTCGCCCTTTAACAATGTTAAACACGGAGTTAAAGATTTTGGCGAAGATCTTAGCCAACCGTTTGCAGCTTGTCCTGTCTAGTCTGATTGGTCCCGAGCAGACTTGTGCTGTGAAGGGCAGGACTATTCAGGATAACCTGCATATGGTACGCTTGATCTTAGAACAAGTCGACGGTGAAGCCGCGCTGATCAATTTAGATCAGTCCAAGGCCTTCGATAGGGTTGACCATCGTTTTCTGGAGGCTGTCCTTTCGGCGGCCGGTTTCGGAGCCGACTTTCGCTCCTGGATCCGACTCTTGTATGCGACCCCCGGTGCGCTGGTGGAAGTGAATGGAGTAAGATCGAAGCCTTTCGTATTGTCTCGCTCTATTCGTCAGGGTTGTCCGCTCTCGCCTTTGCTGTACGTTCTTGCGTTGGAACCTTTCCTTCGCAAGTTAAAGGCGAATCCGGTCCTGCGTGGAATATCTCTGCCTGGGGCCACCACCTCAGCAAGGTATTCTGCCTATGCTGACGACGTTTCGGTTCTTGTGTCGAGCAGAGCCGAGATTGACGAAGTCAGCAAAGTGGTCAGTGGTTATGAGATGGTGACAGGGGCCAAGATCAATCGCGATAAGTCTGTGGGCTTGCGATTGGGTGCGTGGAAGGGAGTTTCTCTTCCCGGTCCTTTCCTCTGGACGGATGGGCCGATCAAGATACTCGGCGTCTGGTTCGGCCCGGATCTCCAGTTGGAAATGAATTGGTCGGAGGTACGAGGGAAGGCCGAGATCGCGGTTGGTCTGTGGTCTCGGAGGAGGCTTTCCCTGAAGGGAAGGGCGGAAGTATGTGTTTCTCACATATATCCTATTCTCGTGTACCGACTCTCTGTACTTCCACTTCCGTTTACCGCACTAAGTTTATTAGTAAGGCTCTTGTTCTCTTTCTTGTGGAGAGGCAAGGCCGCTATGGTATCTCGCAAGATCTGTTGCCTTCATACCGCTGAGGGCGGCCTGGGTATGCCAAGCATTGAGATTCGTCAACATATGCTTCGCATTGCATTCCTGGACCGATTGTGTCGCGAACCGGACGAGGTGGGAGCCTTCTGGAAGGAAGATGCCCGGAAAAATTTCCCGTCCCTGAGAAGTGTGCACTCGTGCGAGGGGGAGGCCCGCCGTAGACCCCGAGCCGAAAGCTCCTTCTATCATGAATGTCGTCGCGCTCTGAAATGCCTCTTACGGGCGTCGGAAGGCCTCTCCAACGTCCAGGCGTTGTCTCGTAGGGCATTGTATCAAGTGTTAGTTCGGGGGTCCGTTCAAGATGCTCTGATTAGCGAGCTCGGTCTTACGAAGCAGCAGGCTCGCTCAATATGGCCTTGGGCGACAGGGTTGAAATGCCTCACTAACGACGAGGCATCACTCACCTGGCAGGTGATTCGTGGAGCCCTCTGGGTCGGCAAAAGACTTTGTGCAGCGGGCTTGGAGAATTCTCCAAACTGCCGCCGCTGTGTTGGGGAAGTCGAGACCATTGGTCACGCCTTCTTTCAGTGCAGAGTGGTAGTGCCGTTGTGCAGGTTTGTTGAAGGCCTCATGGTTCGCGTCTTGCGGAGAAAGACCTTTGTCCTGGATGTCGTTTCTGTTTGCAGCAATGTGGTACCGCAGATGTCGAGGGCTGAGAATTATGTGTTCTGTTGCTTACTAGGCGTTATGAGAGTCGTGATTTGGACGACGCGTCAGAAGGAATTCTATGGTGGCGAGAAGTTTGCTTCTTCCGGACTGATCTTGTTCTTTAGGCATCTGCTTAAAGTCAAGATTAGGACGGAAAGGCGGCGACTCACATCATCTGAATTTGGCGAAAGGTGGGTGACTCTTGCGCGTTTGTGCCGTGTGAAAGGGGCTGACCTTGAGTGGCATTTTGATGCCGGTTAGGCATAGGATATTGTTTACCTGGGTTGAACTTGGGCAACCCATCCATGCTTAGGCTAGATTAGGGTTTTTGGTGTTTTATTTTTAGTTTCTTAGGATTATGTAAACTTAGCTAAGGTATGTTTGCTCATTGGCCCCTTTTTTTTCTGTCCCCTTTTCTTTTCCTTTAGTTTAACTCCCCATCCCTCCCCTCTTTAGGTGCTCAGTGATTTCAGTTCTCTGGATGATGCGGGACGCCTTTCGTTTTCGTGTGTGTGATCCTTTTCGTATGGTTGTGTGTGAATCAGTGCGTGTTTGTGTGAATGGTTGGGATGGATAAATGTGTATTTTATATTGTCAAAGTCCCGTGTCGATTTCGCCCAGTTAATTGATTTTACTGGCACATTTAGGATTTGTGGGGGGGGGTTTAATTACTAACATGATTTTGTTTAGTTTTCTTGTACATATTTGTATTCATATTGTATATAGTCATTGGGGATTATTTTATTTAATTTTTATGCCCGCCCCCCCAATAGACTTTATTGTACATATGGGGTTATTTAGGATTTTCATGGAGACAATGAGGTATTTTGGTGGTTGTAGAACGAATGGTATGTATGAATGTGGTGTTTTGGTGAAAGGAATATTGTTTTGTATGCTTGGGTCAGTGCGTGCGACTAGCTAAGTTTAATTTTAAGACAAGCGATGACCTTCCTTTCCCAATCCCCATTTTTGGCTTTGTGCCACATTTACTGTGTTTTGTATACAGTAATAAATATTATCACGAGATCCAACTAGAGACTCTGATCGACTGCGACTAGTCAACACATTCTCCAGGAACGTCTTCCCAGAAATATACAGAAATACTATATGTACTTATTGTGTACACTTTCTTGTTATAATACATTCTTGTTCTAAGTACATTTTGTGTTGCATTATTATTCCATGCAATAGGCGAGATTCAACATTGAGTCAAGACTCAACAATACGAAACAGAGCGCCTACTCAAATACGAGTATCCACTAAAAATAACGTTTAAAGTCGTACATATCAGTCGGATTGATTAAAATCCATTAAAAAATATATATGTATGTGTGCGTGTGTGTGATAAAATATAGTTTTAAGGTAGGGTTAGGGTTAGGGTAAAATTGCTCGATATCCGAATACAGCGTGTGTAAATATAAGAAGTCTGATGACAATTTCTAATGGCGAAAGTCTGTTTTATGTTTGATAGCAAAAAGTTGTGTTCATGCCTGAAACGGACTTTCGCCACACTATATATATATATATACATCGAGGGAGAAGGGGAGAGAGCATGTATAAGGGTAGATACTGATGACAACACCGAGTGGCGACAGTCTGTTTCAATCTTGAACGGAAAATATTGCGTTCGTGTCGTGCATGAAACAAACTTACCCACACAAACACACACAGACCATATATATATATATATATATATATATATATATATATATATATATATATATATATAGTGAGAGAGAAAGAAAGAACGGTGGATGAAATAAAGAGTTCGGTTTGAAATTCCAATTATCTGAAGAAGGCCGGAACGTACAACGGCCGAAACGCTGTAAATATGACAATGAAGATGAGGGTAACAGTCTGAATAATATAAATAATGCAAATAATCATAATACCTCGTCTCAGAGATATACACAGACATTGAAGAATCGCTACGGGCCCGATATACCAAAAATATGGCGACAACTAGAAAAGTTTCACTGGATGCTGGCACGAATTTCAAACCATCTGACATTCCTACACCGATTCAGAAACCTACGACTCATTCCTTCTGGCTTGGCACCAAGACTCCCCGTTTCAAGGAGAGCTTCTCTGGTCGCAGAGAAAGCGGGACACACCCTTGCCCGAGAGAGAATCCAGTACAACCGTTGAATAAAACATAAACTATAATCTGATATCTCCTAGAGGCTCAAGGCTTTCTTCAGCAGAATTACCGACAAAGATCGAAAGAGAATACATAACGACTTGGATTAATCCCACAGACATGAATTCGATACAGTCAAGGCCCGCCAAGTACAAAAATTAAGTAGATTTAAAGATCAGAATCTGACACACAAGATCCATCGCCAACCTTTACTGGCAGTAGTCAACACCAGCTGAGTACCTCTGAGGACCTAAACAAGGGTCTCAACTTCGCAACAACCATCAGGGGGATACCATACTTGAACATCTTTGCTCGAATCTAAGAAATAGTCTTGAACTTCACTCAGGCTCAGGCGGATGAACTAAGGTGGAAAAGTGAGACAGACACGAGAGAAAGCTAAGCTACCCAAATCGAACATCACGAAAATAGAGAGGCTGGCAGTCAGAACCCTACAGAGAAATGAAAGCAGCATCGTATTGCCAGATGACCAATCGGAATATACGGAAAACTTGAAAATCTCATTGTGAATGGCATCTACAGTAAAGAAAGATCCAACAATGAAAAGAGAACGTAAACTGTCACAGATCCTAATAATGAACAAGGGCCACTTCGCAAATCTCTGCCGTACGACGATAGGTGTAGGGTTTTGATCCCGGCTTGAAGCAATCGGACGTCTAGCTACATCGAAGAGCTGTGATACAGCGAAACAGTCTGTCCGTGGATGAATATATATATATATATATATATATATATATATATATATATATATATATATATATATATATATATATATATATATATATATATATATATACCCAAGTGTGGGATTAGTATATACGGAGTAAATTCCAATAACCAACAATTATTATTCTTTAAAGAGTGCTCAATACAACATCATCACTTGATAAGACACTGGATGTGTCGAAACGAAATGGCTATTTTTGTAGTGATTTTATAACATATTTATGTTATAATATTTAAATAAATGATTATATATATATATATACATATATATATATATATAAAGAGAGAGAGAAAACGAGGTGGTAATTTTAACACAAACATGTATATGGGTGCGTGTATGTGTCCTTACTCCCCAACATTTCCATATTTACTTTTAAGGATACATCAAATATAATACAATGTAATGTATCAAATGATCAACTACAATTTTAGATGATTTTAAAAAAGGAAAGTGTGATAAAAAATTCCAAAGATTTGACTGAACCACAGACCTTCATGAAGGTCGAGTTGAGAATTACCTGCTCCCCCCCCCACATCGTTTAACTAGCGATTTAGGATATAATCATTTCCAAAAAGAAAAATATAAACTTCAAGCTTAAAAAGAGAACTGTTTATTTCATTCAACAACCTACTGCATAAACCTCTTTCCGATATAACAATAAAAATTGTTTTTATATTCTCTAAGGAAACGTAGTCGCTGACAGCAGCTGCCCACTTTACAAGCGAAAGCAATTGTGTTTAAATGAAACACCGTCACCAATTTTCCATATGAAAAGAAACTGATGAATAACGATACTCTCATTTATCTTGAAGATGTCTGGTTTGAAAATGACGAAGTTTATTATCTGTGTTCTTTCAAGATGTAATCAATGAAGATTGGAAATGTTCAATGGTTTTGTTTCGTTAGGGAGAGGGGAAATAAAATGTTTTTTTTCTTTGTCTTCGTTGACGAGGTCAAGTAATTCACGGAGTGCGTTGCTTTCCAGAAAAGAAAAGGAATTAATTATCATTGATACTAATTGCTACTACTAACATAGTTCCTACTGCTACTAATAAGGACTAATACTCTCATTATTAAGAATATCAGTCTCTGAAGTGTTTGTTGATAAAAAATATATTGTTGTTTAAACGACTGGTATCTTTTTCTTTTTAATTTCAAAAGCTAGATAACAAAAGAAAACAGCTGTCATCTAAATTATTTCGGTATTGATATATATATATATATATATATATATATATATATATATATATATATATATATATATATATATAAAGAGAGGGGGAGAGAGACGGACAGACAGAGAATGAACAAACTCAGATAGATAGCTAGATAGATAGATAGATAGATAGATAGATAGATAGTGAACAAACTCTGATAGACAGATCTCTAATAATGCTTTATTAAAAAAATTATGGACAAGGTACATCTTTTCTGCTTTTTATTGCGTTCATTCTGCGAAGAGACCAACCTTATGCTTTCAAAATCTGTGCATTTAGACAGAAAATATTCTTTTTAAGGCAAATGTCATTAAAAACAACAGACGTTTTCAAAATTACGAATAATCCTTCTCAAATAAAGAGGAAATTCTGTCGGAATTGTCCAAAGTTCATTTCGGAAGAAATATGGTCCCGGCTTTAGACTTTCTTTAGTCATCATAAGGATAGGATGAATGTATTTTATATATGTAGAATATGTAGAAATTGTCTAAATGCTTGCCTATCCTGAACACTTTCTGGCAGTCACCATGCAAAGCTTGTTCACACTATCGATATCTAAAAATTCTTTATCTCTGATTTTGAGTATTCTCCCCTCATATATATATATATATATATATATATATATATATATATATATATATATATATATATATATATATATAGTCATCCTCAAACAGACTATTTCGTTGTATAACATCATCATTGTGCTTATACATGCGCGATTGCTTCAAGCCGGGATCATTCGTAGACTCTCAGGGCATCAGCGCACGATGAAGAAAGGGAATTTTTAACGTATTATATGCGAGATATAGCATTACCGGCTATCAGAGTACTCAGTTCATAGCGAAGAGCTTTTAGCGTTTCATATATATATATATATATATATATATATATATATATATGAAACTGATCTCTCTCTCTCTCTCTCTCTATATATATATATATATATATATATATATATATATATATATATATATATATGAAACTGATATATATATATGCTCTCCTCGATAGGATGCGAAATGTTGTGATGTGGAGTCTGGTAAAACAATACTTAACTCGACGGAGTCAGACGTGATAGTAGTATTCAATTCTGAACGAGACAATTTACTGCAATTGTATCACCCTCCTCCTAGACAATTACCCAGAACTACTGATCATCAATATTGCAGTCCATTCATGATAGTAAGGAGAGTAACTGGCAATTACCACAACAGGAAATGAACTGCATATTTTTCTACAATTATAAATACCCTTTTTGTATATTGTTTTGTTATATTGGGTTAGTGCATTTTGTAGGCGAGTCATTTGTTAATAAAAATTGCTGTTTTGTTTACTTTTTTAATAAAGATATTGTTTTATTTTCAGGTTATAAAAATGCGTGTCGATAATGATACTCATTTAGAAATGGTATTGTTGAATTATGTTTCTTTTTCATAATAAATATTGTTTAAAAACGCTTGATAATTATGCACCAACCCATTATATAATTTAGGTCGACTTTGCAGAGTTCTTCGCGCACATGATGGATTGTGGTGTGTCTGTTTTTGCAACGCGGAACGTGTTGTAGAGGCTATCCATTTGTAAAGAGAACGAACAACGAGCAATGATCAGTTTTTTTTTGGGGGGGGGGGTTTAATGAGTAGCTAAAGATGTATCAGAAAATTAACATGTATCAGCGACTGAAAGGCGGCGAATGTTTTCAACACAATATGAGAACAGTCTTTTACTACGATGGATTGTGTACGAATGGATTGGGAAGTTTAAAAATAAGATGAACATCTATTAAACAGGGCAAAAGAAAGACCAATATCAACGACTGTCAACAACATTGAGCAAGACCTCACCATAATTCATACGATCCGGCGAGTTACTGTAGATGATGTGGCCAATTAGTTCTTGTTCTTATCATGAAATTATCCATATCAGGATTAGCTTTAATAATGTCTATGTAAGATAGGCCACTAAAAGTCACCCCATGTTCATTTGAGACTGCTTAAAGGGCGAACATTTCTTAAAAAGGGTAATTACCAGAGATGAAAACGGAGTTTATCACTTCGAACCGAAGGTTAAAACCAAAATATGAAATGGGAACTCCCAAAATAGCTGTAATTATATCAGTGTGCGCTATAGTGAAAACTCGAAAGACGAATTTTTCATATTTAACATTATATTTTACTCAATTCCCATCAGCCACAGTGTGTGTGCTCGCGTGCGCGTGCGGCTTCCAGAGCTTCATTCGAGGATGGCCCTTACATTCTCATCTACGATATCTAAGTGTCTACCTCTCTTTGATTTCTGTTGTGTACAAATTTCCTTCCGGATCCCAACTAGCAACCTAAGGTCAGAAATACCATGTAAACATCACACACATTGTACACAGATAAATGTCTTCGTAATGTGTGAGCTGTACTTATTAATACGATATTTGTTATGGGCTACCAGGGATCCCTTCATTGAATCTATCGGAACATTTCCCAATCAATTCGAAGGCTCCAACTACAGCTGGAAATACTGATGTCTTCATGTGCCAAATGTTTTAGATTTCCACTTCAAGATCCTTGTATTTTCATCGTTTTTTTTTTTAATCTTCAGCGATACATTACAGTCTGCAGGGACTACTATGTCAATAACAAGGCATATTTTGTTTTGTGGTCTCTGATCACGACGTCTGGGCGATTAGATTTGATTGTTCTGTCTATTGTGTGTATTGTAAACCCCCATAAAGGTCATATGTCTGTAATTGGGTCTGATTGTTGTTCATACCACTTTCTTGCAGTTTTATTCCCCTAAAAGTTGCAGATTTTCCAGTGCAGATATTGCTCCCCTCTGTTATACTGTTATATTCAGTAGGTGCTAATACGGTAACTTGATACAAGATAGGCCCTTGTCTCTGAATATCACAGAATCTTAATTTCGGTTTTACACAATTTTTCATTATGATTGTTAGTTTCTTCGGTTTCAGCTTTTAACCATACACTGCGCAACCACTACTTCTTCACCCACTTGAAAATTCATTTTGAATTTGTTGGCTTCCTTTATTACTGAATAAAGTTTCTTATCTCTCTCATTTTCTTTGACACAGATCATCACCCAGTCTTCTGTAGTTTCCATGTATCTTTGAAGTCTGATTGTTGTCGTTTTGTAAGGCAATTTTAGTTGAACTAATCCTCTGCCTCCTCTGGGTCTGGACACATACAGACGATCAACATCAAATTATTATCATTATTATTATTATTTCCTTGGGTATGCTTGTTGAGTTTACAAGCGGCTTCTGAATTTCAGCCTGAAACATCAAGAAACTGCACGTCAGCACGTCATGATTGTTGGTGCAAT
>OZ038476.1:103767549-103792549 GCA_964036315.1 Acanthosepion esculentum | reverse complement strand
GTTTTGAATAAACACAAATGTGCCTGGGCAGATGTATTGCAGCCATATTATAAAATTTTAAATTATACAAAGACCAAATTCGTTCTTTTTTTTTTTTTGCAAAGTATAAAAATTTAAATGCACAACAACCAAAAGAGATTTTGTGCAAAATATAAAAGTTTTAATTTGGAAAAAGTAATAGAGTTAGTTATAATGGTAGAATAGGAAAAGATAACACGTGCCTCTTTTGTTCCTAAAATTTGAATAAAGCACAAAACAAAAAAGACTCGACTACTCCGCGAAATCTAAAAGAACAAACGTCTTTACAGTACACAAAAAAGGAACAAAAACTCAAAAACAAAATTTACATACAAGAGCGTTGCACAAAAAGTTTCCTTTTGTGCGCCTTATACAAAAAATAAAACTGGGTAATAATCAAATACACAAGACCAAAAAAATAGTAAACTTCTTGAAAATTAATATAAAAAAAAAGGCAAAAACTTTGAGGAAGCAAAAATTGGACAAGGCAGTAAATACAAAAGCACACCATCTAATTTATTCAACAGAATACGATTGTCTCCGTCCACAGGGATTTAGTGGTTTGTCCTTTATTGAATTTTTAGTTTCGTTGAAATTCTTCTCTGGAAGCAGCTGAAATGATTTTTTTCCTCCTGCGACTTGAATCTGCCTTCCGGTTGATATTTAATTGTCTGTGATTTATGACCCCTTCGTCTGACCTTAAAGTGTGGGTGTTTTAATGCTTGTTCCTTGACGACTAAATGGTTCCTGATACAACCAGCGGCTCAGTCACCTTTTATGCAATAACACGAGGCTTCAAAGTATTCAATTTTGGAATTTACAAGGGGATGAGATCACGTCTCTGATAGGTCAGCAAATACAATAAAATATATTTCTTTTTCTAATTGAAAAAGTGGAACCGCAACAATTTACAAAATAATTTTGGCGGTTCTTTAACCGCTAATTCTAAAAAGAGATTTTCGCACAACTGTAACAATTTTTTACAAACCATCTGACATTCTTAAAAATAGACATTTACAAAAGAACGCGGAAAAAAAAACAACCTACATGATTAAATCAATTATTTATTACACCTTTAACTAAAGACTAACTTTATTTGACTGTACTAAAACACAACTTTTTTTATATCAGCAGTGATACATCTAGGGCAACAAGATAGCCAGCAGAGCCTTTAGCGATTTCAAATTTCGTTGGAGGGTATTTATTTCTTTGCGATCCATGTCGGTCATCATAAGCCAAAACGCATCTAGTTGAAATGTAGCAACAATAATATGACAAGAAATATATTTAAGAATGGAAAATATTTCTTCCAAAAAGTTTAGACAATATTATAATCGGTATGTTCGTACAAGTCCAGTAAATTTTGCATGTTCTTAATAAAATTACACCAGCCCAAATAATTTCTTTCCGGCAACGACATGAAAACTAAGTGAAGAAACCTGCCATTGACAAGCAAACAAAGTCTTGCTTTGAGGCAGAACATCTGTATCTGCAGTATCTCTCAGGCGATCAAACCACAAGCTTATCCGGCTTCGCAAGCAACGCTGTTGCTTTCATATGGAGAGCCATCTGGGATCAATCATTGCACTGTTTTCTGGCCAAGCATGAATACGATACGCGTCAAGCAAAAAACATAAACAGACTTAATCATTTTGTTTGTGAACACTATTGTTTGCGCAGTCTCTAACGTCTGTAAACGAATAAAAATGTCCATCTGAGCATGCGTGGTAGAAGCTAATAGCTATAATGAACTAAATACATATTGAATTTTTCATTTATTTCTCTTCTTAATATTTTATCTGATAATTACATCAAATCAGAAACAAATGAACAGCTTCTGTCTGATTTTATGAGTTCAGTAAATATAATTATTATTCACTGATTTATTTCAACTCGTATCCTCGCTTTTGTTAATGTCATTGTATCCTCAAGTCTTTTTGTAACTTTATTGCGTAACCTTTTTGGAAATTCTACGGAAGTAGCCTGTTGTCATTCCACTGTTCATTCATGAAGGTAATCTCATTCGACAGTTTCAGCACAATATAGCTTATTTGTATTCACTGAATATTGTTTTACATTAACGTCCACCAGTTCAAGGCCCAAGATCCACTCGAGGTAAAAGAGTAAGGGACACGGGTTAAGATTGTAGCGATCGAGGAAGCATCGTCTTGAGAGTGGGTCCCACAGTTCGTGGGAAGTAATTGCTAGAGGGGAACTTAACTTTCACCAATGGGATACGGAAGGAATGAGAGTGGTTTGCTACAGTGCGATTGGCATGTGAAGGTTAGAACTGGTGGATCTAAGGAAGGTAATTCGTCTAAACACTTTCGATGGAAATAGCGACAAAGCCTCTTGTGGCTTGCAACGTTTCGTCTGTGTGAAAATGTTTGTAGGGTGGAAAATAATTTATCGCCCTGAAGGAGGCGGATGCGTTTTTTGACTCTTTTGATACTCGAAAGGGAAGACTAGGCAACTCTTGCCTATATATGGCAGCAGTACTTCATTTTCAGCCGGATCTGGCTCTTGTAGAGGTAGACGATAGCAGGAGGGGTCAGCTACATACTGGAGCGGTACAGAACTAATCAATGTATGAGTTTTCTTGCCATGCACTTTCAGAACGTTAGCAATCCATTTCTGTTTTTCGTTGTTTTTTTTGTTTTGTTTTTTTTTTTGTTTGTTTTTTTTTGTTTTTTGCTGTTCTAATTAACTCTGGCCCTGCCAACATCAGTTTTCCTTATTCTGTCATCCATTCTTACAAATTCATTAATTAGGTTACTCGCTATTTCCATTCCTTTTCTTGCGTTCCTTATGTCCTGTGAGTGTTAAATTCTCCACGTACTCTTTCCTCATGTGTCTCAGAAATTTCAGCTGTCACTTTCTTATTAGCACCATTTTCTTTGTTGTTCTTATATTCCTTAGTAAATTTTTATTATCTTAATTTTTGCTGATTTTTCTGACAATACTGGGATTATATTTTTACATTCTAAGATTAGTAGGGAGCATACATCAGAAATAATACTATAATATCGTTAATGCCATTTCAGATGCCATTTCCGTTGGTTCCACACTGCCAAAAAAATGTATGGATTTCACTGCTTGGCTTTGAACGTACAGTCATCTGATAAACAGTATACACTTAACCAACACTTATAGCCATTGAATGATTGCCTGAAGTAAATAATTCAGTATACAGGGGATACGTCAAATTTTCGCTGTAAAATGTTCGGATGGGATTGGCGTTGCTGGTAAACAGTCAGCAATATAAAGTTTTGCAAACTAACCTTTCAGTTAAAATTAAGAGGTGCAGATAAAAAATTGCAACGATCGACTGTTCAGGAAGAGGAAAAGTGGGAAGAAATCTTTCTTTTCGTTGTCTGATACGCCCAACGCCCATGGGAATAACGAAAGATATATACCCATTAAGTATTAAGAAACAGAAAAAAATTATTAGAAGGTCTTTTCTTTCTTTCTAACAATTTTGTTTTTCTGTTGGACTGTCATATAATATCCATCCTCTTTCATGTCAGTCAATGCTGAATATTTCCTCACATATGAAGAGAAAATTGAAACCAACAAAAATGTGGTTCTACTGAATGATGCTGGGTATACTCGAAACAGGGCGCTAGGCAAGAACTATTAACATTATTCGGACTATTGTTCTCATCTTTGTTGCCATATTTGTCACAACGTTTCGACCTATGTACGCTCCGGCCTTCTTCAGGTGGTTGGGATGTCGAACTGAACGCTTTATTTCGATCGCGGGGGTAGACTGTTCTAGTTCCACGTGCCATGTCTAATGGATGTCAGTTATCAGTTATCTCCTGCTAATTCACCTCTCCAAGTTCTCCACTGCCTTAACCAGGTATTGAACTCACAACTCCTTGGGTCCTGTCACTGGATCTAACTAACGCCTTTATCCACTGTGACATGACCTTAAGGACATCTGTTTATGAATTTCTGGGACTTATAAACTTAATGTCTTCAGAAACCATTTTTTACCAGTTTGACATTCCAACCACCTGAAGAAGGCTGGAGCGTACATCGGCCAAAACTTTGTGATAAATATGGCAACAAAGTTGAGGAAATAGTCCAAATAATGTAAATAGTGTACATGATACCTCATCTCAGAAATATAGACAGATACTGAAGAATTATAAAGAAGAATGGAAACCAAAGACATTTATATTGAGAATTAGAAAGAACAGGTGAAATTTCTTAGACACGTATTTTGCGAGGAGAGTCTGGAGAATTTGAAAAGTGGACTTAGGAAATGCCTGATTAGTTTATGTGAATGGATGGTGGGACGGGAAATGGCAGGTTTTACAAAAGGACAAACGTTGCTACAAGGCTTGGGAGAATTATGAGCGCCCACGTGCTGAATGGGACGTGGCATATTGAAAAGAGAAACCTACACCCTCAAAAAGGAACTAATTAAACTTTCACTCATTGTATTCTTGGTCCTCTTACGTTATGGAGATTTTGACAGAAGAAACAGTTCGTTGTGTTGAAGAGAAAGTACCCAATGTTTCTTTTAATAGAAAAAGATATTTTCTGTGCGTCCTGTTGACTCTGTTTTTCTCATAGGAGCAATTAGAAATTCAGTGTTCACTATATCAATAGCTATCTCTCTCTGTCTCTGTTTCTGTCTCTCTCTCTCTCTCTCTCTCTCTCTATATATATATATATATATATATATATATATATATATATATATATATATATATATATCGTTCAATATTTCTCGTTCTTCCTCTCTCTCTGGCTCCCTTTCTCTTTTTTCGTTCTCTCTCTCTCTCTCTCTCTCTCTCTTGTTCTACCTCATCCTCCATTTCTCTCACCCTTTCTTTCTCTCTCTCTCTCTCTCTCTCTCTCTCTCTCTCTCTCTCTCTCGCTTGTTGTCTTTATTTCGTTCTCTCACTATCTCTCTTTCTCTCTTGTTTTCTTTATGCCTCTATCCCGTTCTCTATTGTTCTCTCTATATCTTTATCTCTCTATCTTTCTCACTCACAGCTACCTACATCTCTAATCGTATTCTGTCTCAGACGACGTGCCGTTACTATTACTGAATATATCAGTGGATATATCGACTGTTAGATATGACAAATTAATTTCACGGTAATATAAACTACCCCTAAAATAACAAATCATATTAAGCAACTGATACTATGAAATACCTATATAATTAATCAAATACTTTGAAGGTATGATAATAAGGTCATATCCCAATCTATTGCATATCGTTTCAATCGTCAATATAGTGCGTGTCTGGTATTTCAGAACATATTTCATTTGAAGCAATCATATTACCTGAGAAAACAATACATTTTAACACAATTTAGTACACATGTTCTTTTTTTTTTCTTTTTTAAGCTCATCACCCCAAGCAAGGCTGGAAGCCACTAGCACGCAAGGGGTTACAGAAGGTTTGGAGGAAGAGCAGATAGGTGTGGTAAAGGAGAGGATGTGAAGAAAGATAGTGGATCGATCAAGGCAAGGGGGTTACAGAAGATTTGGAGCGAGAGCAGATAGGAATGAAAGGTGAAAGGATGTGGAGAAGGGAAGTGGATAGATCAAGGCAACTGGAGATGTCGATTGACGTTACACTTAAATAGTTGGAGATTGTATTCTTGCATAAACAAAACATAAGTTTATTCAATATAACTACCATCAGTTTCGATTGGCCACCTCGACGTGATGTAGTGGTTATAAAGATTATCGGGCTAGGACAATTACAACCAATGAGTTCTATCCTCACCGAGTTCCACATACTTTCGGCCTTGTACCACATCTAAGCTACACTCAGGAAATCACCATCAGCTTCAATTACGGCTTTGAACCAGCTTCTCTGACCGTTGATCAGGTGTTCATCGTTCCTGTTGACTATGATGTCCCCATTAGCAGGCTTCAGCGAGTGCCAGGGATATACTCGTTGGTCTCTCTCTTAACGAAGCTCTGTGGTGTTTAAACTGGGCGAGATAGGTGGTGAAATGTTCAAGTTGACATGATCGTGAAAATGTTCAACCAGTCATTCCTTGGTCTTAGCGACTGAGTTCTAGGGAGCAGAGCCTTGATGATACACGTACGGCTTCCTGAACTACTTCCTCAAGCAATCCAGGAATTAACAACAGTGTCCAGTGTCTTGATGTACGCGGGTTTCATAGTCCATAAGGCTTTTTGAAAAAAAAGTTGGGAGACATTCCTTCTGTTGATTTGTTAAAATCTTATACGACGTTCTTCTCATCTCAGAAAAGCCAGAGCATGTTGAGCTTCTCGAGGTGCTCGACTATATTTAGAAAGAGTGTTTATCAGATCACACTGTTCTCCCGGGATCTATTGGACATGATCTGCCCTTTCCTCATAATATAGGATTTATATCTGGTTGTTGACTCCGATATATGGAGCTGATGGTCAATGGTCCATATTGATTTTCCGGGGTTCTTGTCGATGGTACTCAGCACTTGCTGGATGAACTCGAGTTTCCTAACAATTTCTGACCAGCAAGATTTGTTTTTCCTTTTGGCCACTGTTATTGTAAGAGCCAGTTACCCTCCTTGCTATCATGAATGGACTGATGAAGAAATCAGTGCGAACAATGTAAATAATAAAAAATGTTGTTTTTAAATGAATCTTTGTTTATTTTTTTTATTAAAATATATTGTAAATTTTGCAGTTAAGATATTAAACAGTATTTACATTATTCGGACTATTGTCCTCATCTTTGTCGCCATATTTGTCACAACGTTTCGGCCGTTGTACGCTCCGGCCTTCTTCAGGTGGTTGGAATTTCGAACCGAACCCTTTATTTCGATCACTTTATGAGGCTTTTATCATTTGACAATTACCCAGGCCGAAACGTCGTGAATATGAGGACACATGGTACGGTGGATAAAGGCGTTGGTTAGATCCAGTAACAGACCCAAAGAGTGTGAGTTCAATACCCGGTTCAGGCAGTGGAGAACTTTCAGAGGGAAAAATTACCAGGAGATAACTGATAACTGACATCCATCAAACATGGCTCGTGGAACTAGAACAGTCTACCCCAGTGATCGAAATAAAGGGTTCGGTTCGAAATTCCAACCACCTGAAGAAGGTCGGAGCGTACAACGGCCGAAACGTTGTGACAAATATGGCGACAAAGATGAGGACAATAGTCCGAATAATGTAAATACTGTACATAATACCTCATCTCAGAAATATAGACAGACTCTAAGATATTAAAGAAATTAAATGTTAAAGATATTAAGAAATTTACTCAAATTATTAATTGATGTTCTAAATGTCTTAACACCTTTTATTGATTTTTATTTTACTTGAATTCTCCGGAAAAAAACCTTATTAAATAATAATGGTGTCGACAAATGTAGTCAGTCAATGGCACGACACGTAAACGCGTCTATCCTGAACCTAACTTCAGATACTGTCACTTCTGACGATAGTGTGCATATGGTGTTAACTTTTTGATATGATTCAATGTTAATTAGAGTCATAATTGATCAGCTTTAATTTAAAAAAAAACATGTCTCTTTTTTCAACCCCACCATGGAAGCTTCAAGATGAAAAGGCATGTCGTTCTCATTTCTTTAACCACCAACCATACAGATTGCAACATTCTTAAATGTCACCAGGTCCCTCATGCTTAAGATCAGAAAAGTATACTCTATGTCAAGAATGTGTCTTCAGTGGCTGTTGTGATTTGGGGGTCTTGGAAAGCACAGCACATAACTCAACAGAGTCAGTCGTGATAGTAATATTCAATACTCAGCTAAACAAGTTACTGAAATAATATTATCTTCTATCATTTGACAATTACCCAGGCCGAAACGTCGTGAATATGATAACAAATATGAGGACAACCGTCCGAACAATGTAAATAGTGTAAATAGTTAAAAAGCCTCATCTCAAAAACATAGACAGAAACAATATATTTATTTTCATTGCATTTATGTTTCAGTTCAGAGCATTTTCATATGCATTAATTTTTAATAAAATTTCAATTGATTCAAGTTTTCTGGAGACATATCTTTGGAGAAATGTGATTAATTTTAATTTGCAAATGATATTTTATGAAGATTTCATTAAAAAATAAATAGAGGCGCTTGTTTGGCTTTAAAAATTGATGTAATCGAATAACCTGTTACCCCCATGAGTGACAACGCTACAGGTAGTAATTACGTATAAGTATCTGTAAGTCAACGGACTACAGACTTGCTGGGATCTGTTATTCAGATCTTGGCTGCTGTCGAACTCTCTGCTTTTGGGCAGAAAGGAACCCGGACGAGGCTATGCCAAAGGGTAGTTTCTCGTCCGGGAATGTAGACAGACCCGAACCCGTTCATGCGGGGTTACGGAGAATTTTTAGCCGAGCCTACGGGCCCGGATTGCCCCTCATTAAACTCGGCCTTGTGCCACACCCTTCATTGTGAGGAGGCAGGTAAATACTTGACTCAGATTTACGCGAGAACTATCGACGTTCCAATAGTAGCACTCACTACTTGATTGACTTACCACGACCTTGTGCATAACTATTACCTTTTTCTTCTTGTACTGGTTTTATACAATAAACATTTACTTATTTTATCCACTTTGTTTTTCAAGTATATATTCCTATTAGCACGGAATATAACAAAAATAATTCCAGCTTAATCGCAAAATACACTAATCTTAAATAAATTACTTCAGAAATTAATAAGCAGCGACAATTTTACCGAAATTTACCAAGTAGAGGAAGAATTTTAAATTATTGGCTTGATGGCGCTTTGTTGTCAAAACTGTACGCATGCGCTTCGTAGTTAACTATTTTAATGTCACACTTTTTTTGTGAACCTGGCTTATTTGAGGACCACGAGTTATGGGATATTTATCTGATTGTTCATGTGTTAGCTCATCCACCGAGATATATGTTTGACAGTGATTCTTCCAGGAGAGTTTTGGCTGTCGGCCATATAACGCTGAAATACCAACTCTCGTCGGATCAACGAAGTTAAGCAACGTCTAGCCAGATTAATACCTAGATGGTGACTTCTTAGGAATACCAGATGTTCTAAGCGTGCATATGCAGATGGTGTAATTGATAACTGCTCGGAATTAGAAATCGGAGAGACGAGTTCCAATTATATTCACTTAGGCGCAAATACCGTTGCAAGATCTATGACTCCAGCTCATCCCTCTTAATTAATAAGACTTGCATCAGTAAATCAGCCTGTCTCATTCCTAAATTCTCTAATACCTTTGAACACCATCCTACATTTAATTCGACGGGATACTCCGTTATCTTTCCTAACCGATCATGTTCACTGCCTATCCTAGAGAATATAACCCCGCTCTTTTTTTCAACAAGTGAAGAGACGGTACTTAATGCAGGAACAGAACTCATGACTTACAACTAGACTGTTGAGATTTACCAACGCTTTTCGTCGACTAGGCCATATTCTGGAACATTAGTTTTAAACACTATTCCCCTTCAGGGTGAAGCTAATCATAGCGCTCATCAGATTCTTTTTTCATTATTAACTGTACGGCCACTTCTGGATAAAGAACTATCTTGTGAGATATCTGGTCGACTGCTTCTGGGTTAAGAAATTTCGGCCACATCTGGACAAATAAAAAGCTTCTTACAAGATGTCTCCTCGACCGACTCTAATTCATTGACTATATATTCGTTTTCTGGTGAAATATTTATCGATCTAGAGAATAGAGTTCCTGCGATGGATAGCTGGATCGTGTCGACCTTGCGGCCTGTCACTACGCGAACAAATTGTTTCGAGATCTGACAAGTTGATCTTTACATACTGCCTTTAAATCCCTCTAAGTTTAATAAATAATTATATAATACATTTGACAATATGAATTTTTATTTTGGCTTTAATGAAAAATATATGTCATATGTATTCCAGTATATGAAGCTATTAATGTCATAGACAAGAATTTTATCTGTTTTTATTTATCTATTTTTAAGGAAGATGCTGTTTTGTCGGTCCTGGTAAAATAGACAAACACGCTTTTAAGCTTATTTTGCCTGTCTCGTTAATATAGACAACTACGCCATTTTGCCGGTAAATATTGTTATTATTATGATGGTAGGTAATATTAAAATAACAACACATATTTAACACAGAACCTTGTTTATTTTCACCATTATGTTTACGGAGACTTGGCATCATTAACACAGTTGGTCTGTGAGCTGTGTTTGCAGGACTTGAACAACCGGCAAAATCGCCAGGTGGTCTATTTTACCAAGACCGGAAAAATAAATTTAAAAGCATGTTTATTTTACCAGGACCGAAAAAATAGCATCTTCCTTAAAAATAGATAAATATAAAACGAATATAATTCTTGTCTATGACATTAATAGGTTCATATTTTCGGCTACGTATGATAAATATATTTTTTTTATTAAAGCCAAAATAAAAATTTATATTGTCAAATGTATTATATATTACCACGACCGATAAAATAGCCTATTCGATTTTGTAAATGCAATATCCAATTAGAATATGGTTATTCATATATTCCTTTTTTACTAAATCACAATTTCCAAGAAATAGGATAGTATTTTCTTGTTAAATTCTCAAAAATCTTTAATTCAGTGTTGGCCTTCTCCTAAATTGGTTGCCGCTCAAATCTGAAAGCACTTGAGGAAGATCTGAAGAACTAGCGGCTGAGCTGTGATGGTTAAAAAAAACTAGAAAACCAATCCCAAAACATCGTTGTTAGATCTCCAGACATTCCAGATCAAAAAATCGACCTTCATCACGTCTCCATGCAAATGGCCGGCCAACTACAAAGAAGTAAAACCTTCCTTGTCTTGCGCCTTGATATGAGGTCATTTTTAATGCGTTAGTCTGATTGGTCATTACTATTGGAAAACTTCTGGCACGATCCCTCAAACCCACTATCGTGTAACGAGGTAAATAATCATAGCTTGGGGTAATTGTTAGCGGGCTAGTCTCGCAGATCGTTACTACTCTAAGTAATTCGATACTCACTAGGTGCTCCATATCTGTGGCCGTTTAGTCCACTGATATAGAGCACCTAGTGATCTATGCTTACTAGTTATGGACACGCGGCATGGAGTTATGTTTAACGAGTTAGTCTTCTTTACCATGAGTAATGTTCAATCTTCCCTGGGTTGCCTTGTTGACGAGGCCAGGAATGCGACAACTGCATCCGCTGTGAATGTTTATAGACCAAAATATAAATGACCAATATTTAAATTTATCTCTAAAACAAATAAATGTTTACATGCTCAAATATAAACAACCAATATTTACTGATCCCCTAAGCAAGTAAACGCTTTCAGACTCAGCCATAAACAGCTAATAATTACCTATCCTAAAACCAATAAAGTCTCGAAGACTGTAATATAAATGACCTCTATTTACTGATCCCAGAACCAAGTAAATCCTTGAAAAATTCAAATGTAAACAACCGATGTTTCAAGGAATCATCATCACCAATCTTTTAACTGCTTCAATCCCCGCTTGCATCCACCTTCAATAATGTCTTGCAGAGGTTATGCCGTATGTCGTGGCCAAACTATGACATCTTCCGATGATTAATAATGGCGAGGAGAGATTCATGTCAGCCCACGAGACTTTTGATCCTGATACTTACATAGTCATTGGTTGTGTGTTCCCAGTCGGAGACGTAGATCAGCTTTCCCAAGCATATGTTCTCGAACGCCTGGAATCTTTTTACCTGCCTCAACCAGGAATATCCAAGTCTCCCACCCGTAGATATTCAAGAAATATCAAACGACAGTGTTTGGCATTCCTTTTATCTGTCACCGGTTCTGTTTGTTACACGTGAACCCCCAATTACTAAACTGAAGAAGACTAAAAAAAATTATAAAGAAATTTTCAACATATCACCACTTTTTTGTGTTCTATGTATGAACTATTCCGTAAACAATACATGAAAAACAAACCAACAGACACGTATAACTTGGTGGTTTGCTTTATAGAAGAGGTTTCTGAATAAGATCATTCATCGTGCATCGATTGCATTTTTGCCACAATGTATTTAACTCAGTACATTCTTGAAATCCATATTAGACTGTGTGGTATTGCGATAACGAATCGCAGAAACTTTCCAAGGACAATAATAAAGAGAAAACAAAACAATGAAATGACAAATGGATTATGTGGCATGTTTTATAATAGCAATGATGTAGTTGTTATCGCTTGGCAAGATAAAAATCCAATCTACATTGTGACTTTTATATACATTACTGATCCAATGTAGAAATTTCTGAGATATGATTCATAGGACGGCAGATGGGTACCAGTAAATTGTTCCAAAGCAGTTAAATCATACAATGCCTGCATGGAGAGCACGAAAGAAAATGATCAGATGACATGTCTCCAGAGACGTAGGCGTCACTACAAGCGGCCAAAACGCTTGTTGATTAAGATGCCTATTTGGAGAGCCTACAAGGTCTACATAAAAATCATTCTCACTAAGTCTCATGTTCAATTCAGAAAGAAACATATAGAGACTCTCCAAAAGTTGAGAATATTTTAGGAGAGCCATTTATTTGAAAACAATACAAAACTCAAATTGCCTTGAAAGTACTCTTGTTGCGTCGTTGCATCCATTTTTTTGAAGAGCTCCTCGTGGCTCTCTGAAGTGAAGCTGTCCAGTGGATCGTATATACGAGTGGAACTCGTATATACGATCCATCGCCAAAGATGCCGGAAAATGGCCGATTCTTTGTACCGCTCCAGAATGTTCCTGACTCCTCTTTTACAAGAGTCAGATCAAACCCAAAATAACTATTGATGCTATATATATCCTATATCAATGCTCAAATTCTAGGCTTGGAAAAATCTTCATATGTTGTCTTTTTTTATCTTGCCTCAGTTTTCCACATTACAACTTTTTTTCTACAGATGCAATGTTACTAGCCTCTCGCTACTTTACTGATGTTTCCAAAGCAAATATTTAGACGAGCGACGTTCCTTATTTCAAAGAAATCAAACATCACAGCTCGGACATGTCATACCACGTATACAGCGTCGAATCATCGTCATCCCCTTCTTATTCTATTAATAATGAAGAATTATCAAACAGACAAATTCTTCTCCAGATTCACGAGATGTTCTCTCGGTTGCTTCAATCTTAACCTCTTCAATTTTACGGTTAGTTTTATCTATCTTACATATCTTCATAATCTGCACTTTTTACTTCCCCCTTTCATATCCTTTCAATTCTTCAGCCCTCTACCTTAAGTGGATCTTGGGCCTTATATTAGCAATTTGAATACATTACGCTTGTTTCGCAGCAATGTCAGCTTTTATAGCTTCTGCTGATGTTTCGTCTGAACTTGTTACCTTTCTATTCTTCAGGGACATTATCGCAGCTTTTAACTCTGCCTTTGAGGGCTCGCTGCAGCGAGGTTGCTGCCGTTGGAAAGTCTGGTGGAGCTATGTGGGTCGATCGGTTCAGTAATTTTCTAAGTATTCAGGTGTTTCTCCCTTGTTGATAGTGGGTTGTCATTTATGTCTTTTACCAGCTTGCCAGCCAGTTGGAACTTGCCTCTCAGTTTCTTTGCTACTATGTAAAGTTCCATCCGCTCCCCGTGACCTACTGCTTTTTTTGTGCCTGTCACTTGCAGTTAAATTATTTTATCAATATCATCATCATTTCAGTTGTTTTTCATGGCTGGGCAGTGACTTCGATCCTTACTTGGATCCCTATGAAAAAGGGCCTTGTGATAAACAGCTCTGCTTGGATTGAATGTGTGGATAGTGTAATGCCTAACGGCTCAGATAATGAAGTCGAGGAACCAAGTTCGAATTCCGTCTACGTTTGTTGCATTCACTTTCGCACACATCGCTTTGGGAAATGTATGTATCCAACTCTCCTTCTCCTATTTACAGAGTAAATATCAGGGAAGACTGCACTCTATGGCTGTGGTTAATCACCGTTCTAGGGGAAAGACACTGCTGAATTAAAAACCATCTGTAGTCCTGGCAAGTCGCATATTATACCAACACTGGAAAGATTATGGAGTTGACAATTAATTATGGTGCTGAGTTGTGAACTCTATGATCTCGACTGAAGTCGAATAAAGAAATGGATATTTTGTTGTAGGGACCTATGATCAGAAGCTCGACATAGGGTTTTGCTGATTTTTCCAACAAGCAGGACTTCTCGACTTAGAGCTAAGTGATACTATTAGCAGCTAACTTCTGCCGCATCACGTATATATGCCCGAATCATCCTTATTCACTTCGTATACCGTTGGCAAGAAGGAAGTTCCATTCTGACAACTTCTTCCCATGGACCGCTAATTTATAGAACAGACTCCCGAGAGGATGCTTTCCCAATCACTACAATCTTAACCTCTTCATGTTTCGAGTCAACCTTTATATACTTTAACAACCTAATTCAGTAAACTTCTACCTTGAGTAACACTTATTTCGCCTTCCTCCAAGCCCAGAAACATTGAGGTAGGATTATCTAAATCCAGGCCCTTCCCACGGTTAAAGGAACTTCTCCCAGTTTGACCATGTCTTTAAGGGTGTAACCGTACACACCACGCTTGGCCAATTTCGTGTTGGTGAATATATTTAATCCGTCGTTGGAAGTCTTCCATCCCAGTTGCCACCCTGTCTGTCCTTGTATTTAATTTTCCTAAGGTATCACTTAAACGAACACGACTGGAGTTCAAACTCAGACCTCTGATTCCTCAATCCTAGCCGCTGTGCATTAGGATATCAGTCAGTTATGTGCCATACGTGATACACTCTTAGGCGATCATGTATCTTTCGATACATAACTGACGAGGCAGATTTTGCAAAAAGCTGCCATTTCCTTCTGCGGCAGACCAGTTGCCATTCAAGCATATAGAACCCGGTCTGTCCTTCTAGTTGCTGGGGGGGGAGGAGAAGAAGAGTATTTATACATTTCCCAATGGTATTAGAACGTAAGTGAATGCAATGGATTTGACTGAAATTCGAACTCCACACTCCGATTCCTCAATCCGAACTGTTATCCATTACTCCACCGTGCCTCCGCATACGATATACCTCCATATAAATATTGTTAAATATTAGTAATTAACATATCTGCCTAATTACTAACAATGGTAGATGTCGGTGGCAGGGCCATTGTAAGATTCCAACACTTTGAATGCTGATTTTCTATGCTCGTAGACATGAGAGATATTCTACCCATATTTATCTTTAGATGAGTGACTAGAAACAAACCCTCAGAAACAATTTCCCCCTTCAAAAAAGAAAATACAATTCTCATCTGCTTCTTCCATTTGTGAAATCACATTTTAAAATATCTTCCTTGTTCTGGCTTTGTCTCAACACTTCAGTTCTTTGTTTTTATTTTCGGGCTGAATAGAAATATAATCAAGTCGAAGAAGGGTGTTTTGATATAAGTTATCTTATCACAAAGTTCTTGTCTAATTTTAACTCTAATCTAATATATTTTTTCCTTGACGTTTCTTTCCCTCGAGGAGTGGATCTGAAAAGATTGTTTTTATGTGATTCAGTTGTGAAGAAAAAAAAATGAACTCTGGTCAACCAGAAAAAAAAAATCTATTTATAAATGCTTATCAAAACAAAACACAGTACATGATTGTTGCAAAAATATTTTGGTTGCCTTGCAGTAAATCCTGTGAACGTTCTTCTTCTATGTACCGATCATGGTTCTCCATAACTTCCTATCATTTCTAGCGCTAAACAATGTTTATCTATCCCCCACTCTCAGTCAATGTTCTGCCATCATTATGTATTTTACGTGCTGCTTACCTCTACTAATCTTGCCTTCAGTATGTTCTGTGAGGGTTAAATTCTCCAAGCCTTCTTTCCTCATTATGCATCCGAAAATGTCACGTGATGCAAGCTTGGGTGTGTGATGGTGTAACGGATTATGGCTCGGAGAGTTGACTTCCAGTTCCAATTCCAGTTGGGTTCGTTATATTCACTAACGCATAAATAATCTTGGGAAAGGTAAGAATTTACCTCTTCTCCCCCCAGCTATGGGTTAATGAGTAAGACTTGATACACTAAATCATTATTATCTCCAAAATATTTTTTGTAATCTAAAAATATTTTTGTAATCTAAAAATATTTTTCTGGCTTTAAATAACCTGTAAAGGGTTGATAATTCGTGGAAAAAGAATCATTTAATCCTTTTCGTCTGTGAGGAAATTCTCCAGTATTCACTGACATATAGAAGGACATAATTTTCATATCAGTCCAGCAATGTTTGCTTTGTTTCTAACGAAATTTAATTGTTTCTTAATACATGGTTTACCTTTTGAAAGACAGCTTTCGCTATTTCAAAATTCGTATTCCGGTTTCACCTTTTCCGTCATCTGTTTAAACAATTCCCAATTATTTAAAGCTTAGTTCTTGCTTGATTTTGACATCTACGATCCGTACCTTGTATCTTAAGATGTTCCTCCCGCTGACAACCATACATTGAGTAAACATAAATATCCATAACTCTATAGGAGTGTCTGTCTTATAGAGTTATGGATATTTAAGTTTACTCTTATATATATATGATCCAGCGTCCTTTAAAAGGGCTATGGTGAAATAAATTATTACATGGCACCTTAAAGAGGTTTGTTTTTCTTTAAATTATTAGCTCTGAATTTACATTGAACTCTCAGGATTTCATCCTCCTTGGGACTACCCATATGGATTACCAAGTTTTTCTTAACTTAAGTATATATATATATATATATATATATATATATATATATATATATATATATATATATATATATATGAGAGTAAACTTAAATATCCATAACTCTATAATACAGACAAAAACATCGTCTGTATCGCGCTACAACATAGGATTTTATTAATAAGTGTATCGGTGGATGAAAAGAAAATTGTTCTGGCTGTAATTTACCAAGTAGAGTTACTGATGTGGATTTTACCAGTAAGTGAATCTATAATTGGTGTTTGGAATGGAAATTAACTTGAGAAATTGATGTAAAAAAGCCTACATTGCAAGGTGAGGTAATTTGGGTTTTGCAAGCGTAGTAGAAGTACTCTAATATCTTGCTTTTCTTTGTGGGATTTTCCAGAAACGAATAGCATTTAATTGCAATAAAATTAGTTCCTAGAATTGTCCGAGTGCAAACTTAGAATTACTACCAAGGATTTTAACTAGTAGGATAGAATGAAGCAAGGATCACACGTCGCTCACATACTTTCACTGCTGGGGAAATGACAATTGAAATAAACAAGCTGATCCCCGAAACTAAACAAAATATGCCCAAATTTAAACATAGAAATTGTTGCTTTATAACCACATTCACCTTTTTCACCTTTGTCAGCTTAGGAATTAGGCTGGACCTGGCTATATGGGCAAAAGATTAATCATCGGGTGACAATGTTCTGTCAATATTGATCTTCTGTAAACCGTACTTTGAATAATCCTAAGCAAATACCAGGAGATTTCGTAAAAGAAGTTCAGAACAAGTCACAGTTTGATCATAAAACACCTTCATGAACTCGGAAAAATGTCTGAACTTAGTCATTATCTGACTTCTTATCGGATTAAAGAAAAGAGTTTACACTCTTATCTTCATTGAAGTGTATACGTGCTACCGAACCTTTCCTGATTCCTCATCAGTGATAAAAGTTTTCTCTACATGCATATCTAACGAAAATCGTTAATGCCCATTCAAAAAGGAGAATCCAAAGACATGTCTACATCCGAAGCTATGCACGGGGGCTGATGGGATTTGAAAGATAATGTCTATAATAAATTTCTAAAACAAAACCAAAAGATTAATGCAGAAAAGTATTATCAATTAGAAGTATTGCACAATAATTTGCAGAAAAAGCATCCGTCATTGATTAAATGTAAATGCGTATTGCTCTTTAACGACAATGCAAGACCACATATTGCCTGGGTCAACCAGAAGAAGATTACGGTATAACATATAGAAACTTTGCCTCATTCTCCTTAGTCTCCTGACCTTGCTCCATCTGACTATCATCTTTTCAGATCTTTGCCAGATATTTAGAGGGAAGCAGTTTATGAACTATGAAGTGATTAAAACTGATATTGCGTGTATCTTTACATCGGAACCTGAAGAATTTTACGTCCAAATTTTCGAAATAGATGGGATGATGTCATCGATAATTAAAAGATGGTATCTATATTAAATATATCAAGCATTTGTTTCCATCTTTAAATACGACAGGACTTTCTTTCCAACTTAGCAGTACCCAGTAGGGATCGATTTTTTTTCATTCGACGTCCGCTTGATCTGGTTTCTGACTATATTCTGTAATGCATATACAAGACAGCCATGAAAATATAGTACGCATCCTTCGTTTTTATAGTAACCGAATATTAGTAAGATGGTCTCAAGATTTGCCGTCTTATCGTTTAAAAAGATTCAATGACAACACTTTACAAATAACATTTAAAAGCTTCTTTATTAGCAAGGCTTCAATTTCTTTGTTCAAATCATAAAACAAAAGTCTCTGATTAAATAAAAATGACGAATTTCCATCAACTTAATTATATTCCCTAGACGAAATTAATATGTCTCTCTCTAATCTCGTTATGTTTTTTTTTCACTTAATCTCTCTTAAAAAAGATATTTTAATTGCTTTTACCATTATAATGTCAATGTTAACTACTTCTACTTAATTAGTGTGTTAAATCTAATACGCGAAATATCATTCATATAACAGCCAAATACTATTATTACTGTTTGCATAATTTCTCAACAACTGACTTTCCTCCATATTTACAATGCGTTCCTATAGTAAAGTCATTAGCAAGCAAACATTTACATTGTGCTGTTCATATAATATTTTTATCCTCTCAGTAATTTTTGCTTCAATTCTTGCCCACTGGCAATTTTTATTCTTTCTTGATTCACAATATATTTCTTGCGTAAAATCATGAGCAATTCATTTACATCATAAACTGTAGCATCCCAAGATTAGGGATTACATTGGATTGTTTAGTCCTCACCACTTGTAGAAATGAGTTCATTCCAATGACGTATGTATGATTTAATAGGTAAAGCGGTACTATAGCTACTGCTTCTCTCTCGAAGCATTTCAACACAGATAAAATATTCACATCTTCATTGATTCACACACACACACACGCGCACACACGCACACACACACACACACACATATATATATATATATATATATATATATATATATATATATATATATATATATATATATATATATATATGGTACGATGGATAAATTGTCATATAAATTACTCAAAAATAAAAATAACACTGATATTTCATTTTAACAAATATATTTACCAAATTTACATAAAAATATCATGAAATAGTAACGAGTAAGTATATTCAATAAAATCGCTATTGCCTTCAGTCATGGCCTCCATACGACTTCGGAACCTTCTTCAACTATTCTCGAGGGTCTCTTTGTTTAAGTTGGTGAATGCTGCCATAATCCTTGCCTTTTTTTAATGTTACAGGGAGGTTTGTTGATCTCTCACTCAACTGTGCCCCAAACATAATAAGCAAGGGGGTTCGTGGAGATAGGTGGCCAGATGTAAGATTTGATGTGGTTGCAGAAATTGCCCGACTGCTATGACTGGGTTCTCCTGCCTGTGCGGCATGGTGGGGAGTCCTGTCGCCAGACATAGGGTCTTCCAGCAGCCACCTCTTGACTCAGGGTAGCACTACCTCCTCAATGTACTTGATGTAGGGCTCTGTGTTGAGTCTGAGGCCCTCACCAACAATTTCAGGAGCTCTTTTCCTATCAGAACGACCAAAGTGAAATTTCCGAGATGCCATACAATTGTAATCGCAATTAGTCTCATCCAACTCTTTCCAAACACCTTCATTTTCCCCAGATTGACACCCAAACACTGAAATGTTCGTATTGGAGCTTCCGGTGCGAATGCCAAGCAGTACAGCATGTCGTTTCCAAATTTCTGGCGGAGTGAATTGCGGTGCCCAACTGACACTACTATAATGTGCAGTCGACGAAATCAACAGCAAACAACAATTTTCCCATTGCACGCAGTATATATATATATATATATATATATATATATATATATATATATATAAAAGTGAACATTGAAGTCAACACTCAGAGGCGACAGGCTAGACACGTCTAGCATGAAACAGTTTGTTGCCTCTGAGTGTTGACTTCAATGATCACTTTTATATTTACATACGCTCTATCTCTGATATTGAGCATTTTATCCCATAAATATAGCACATAAATATAGCACACCTTAAAACTATATTTCTTTATATATATATATATATATATATATATATATATATATATATATATATATATATATATATAAGTTTGGATATTTTTTTAATATAGGTTTGGATATATTTTTTTAAATATGTCTTTGGGTATATAGTCAAGCTTATTTAATATAGTTTTTTTACTTTATATATTTTTTCATATACTGACCAAGATACTCTCATGTAATACGACCGGATGAGGTGTGTTTCTCAACCAAGTCCCCGTTGCGGTCCGCAAACTTCTTCCATTGGAGTTGCAGTGCTTGGATCCCTTTGGTGAAGAAGCTTTCATCCTGTCCCTCAAAAAAAATAATTAGCAGCAGATATGACGTCATCATCACTGCGATACAATTTCTCAGCTCTAAGTTTATTTCATGTCGGGGAACAGATGATAATCAGATCGGGCTAAATCAGGAGAATAGCGATGGTGATCAACTAGTTCAAAGCCAGTCACGCACGGTAGCCATTAGCATTGTCCTGAGTAAACAGGACGCCTTTCGTCAGTTTTCTTGGGTGTTTAGTCTTGATTGCTTTTCTTAACTGCATTGGCAAGTCGGCATAGTACTCTCTATTGATTGTGTGACTCTTTTGAAGATAGTGTTCAATACACAATGCATTTTTACATCCCCAAAATCTGAGATCATCACCTTCTCTGGAAATGAAACGACCTTTGCCTTCTTTGGAACATATGACGAGGCGTGTTTCCCCTGCATGGATTGTCTCTTTATCTCTGGTTAAAAGTGATGAACCGAACACACACCCAAGGTTAGTAAACGTTGAAGGAAAACCGGCTGAATCTTCCTCAAACATTATCATATTTTTCCATCTCGTGCTTTTGAGCAGGTGTCAAAAGACTTGGAACCCTATTTACATTACTCTGACTATTGTCGTCATCTTTGTTGCCATATTTATCACAACGTTTCGGTCGTTGTACGCTCCGGCCTTCATCAAGGCGTTGGAATGTCGAACTGAACCCTTTATTTCGCTCGCTGGGGTAGACTGTTCTAACGTAAATAGTGTACATAATAACTCATCTCAGAAATATAGACAGACTTGGCACCCACTGAGCAGAAACCTTCGTCGTGCCAAGTTCATTGTGCAGAATATTCTCAACTCTCTCACGGGATATGCTAATAGCATCGGCTATTTGATTTATAGTCGATGGTGACAGTTGCAGGATATCCAGACCTTGGGTCATCATCAAGACTCTTCCTTCCCCGCCCCCTAAATTCAGCTGACCAATTTTGCACTGGAGCGTCATCAAAGTTAATGTTACTACCACGTCAGAATGAATGTCCTTTGGGCTAAACCATTGTTCTGCCGCACGATGCCAAATTTTGTCCAGTTTAAAGAGGTCGCTACTATATAGTTACGTCTAACGTACGTCTTTTTTGAACAGTCAGTTATCAGTTTACCTGCAAATAAAGAATGCAGTTATTAATAAGAAGAGTTGAAATTAATGCATACAAGACTCATAGTCAGCTTATTAATTTTTCAGCCCATACCCCGAATACATATATATATATATATATATATATATATATATATATATATATATTGTTACGAACTTGTAGCATATAGATGAACCACGGGTTTAAAAAACGGAAAACGTGGGATCCTTTCTCGGTTTTCACTCAGAAATGAAAGCGACACAAGGAAGTCAACGAAGAACAGACGCAAGACGATGGTTCTCAAAATAAAATATTCATTTATCAATATATAAACAGGTAAAGAAAGAAAAAAAAGAAATACATTTAACAAAGGGGAAGGGGACTATGGAAGAAAAGAATGCGCGAGCGAGTACATATATATATACATAAAAGAAAGATCAAGCCAAGAGAATCGACTTATCTGTCTGTCGAGTTGATATGTTCACACAGAATTCTGATTCGCCGAAGCAAGAGTTTGTATGTTAATGCAATATTTTGGCCGGCCGGTTCTTTTTCTTTCGGAAGTGTTCGGGGTTTCACCGTATCTCGTACAAGCGTTTCGTCGGTCGATTCAGTGTCGTAGCAGCACTCTCATCTCTAGTCGACACACTTTGTCGTCTTCTTCACTTCAGTGGGCAGTCCATTTTGGAGTAGGGACGATTTTGCCCAGTGACGTTCATCTGCCACTGATCAGACGGAAACTGAAAACCCTTTTTTTAGAATCTTTGCAGTCCCCAAAGACAGTCACGTGGGTTCTCTTCGTCCTTGACCGGGCACGCGGGAGGATGAGGCGCAGATCACGCGGTGTTCGTGTGCTGGCCGAAATTTCAATCAACCCTTAGTGGTGTCTGATCACGTGAATCGCAGCAGGATGGTCGTGATAGGAGCTTGTTCGATGTATCCTTGCATATGTAATTAATGTATTTGGAAAAATTCGTACTAGTTAATATTTATTTATTGATTTATTTAATTTTTTCTCCTTCTTAACTATAAATGCCCCCCTTATTTGTTGCCGTGTTCCTGGTGTATGTATATGTAACTTGTTATTGTATTTGCAAAAGTGATATTTTGCAAATACAATAACCTTTCTATGTTATGCTTCTGAGTTCTCTTCCTGGGTTAAGCCGGTATCGAAGCCTTCATCCCCTCCAGGAAATTCAAGGTCAAACCTCGCTCCTCCCCCTGGTTCACAGCTGCTTGCTCAGCCGCCATTGCCCATAGGAACCACTTCTTCCACCGTTTTCGAAGTGATATGTCCGACTCCAATAGACGTCTATTTACCTCTGCCCGTAACGAGTGTAAGCGTATCCTCGACGATGCCAAGTCACTATTTGCTGCTCGGATGAAGGAACGTATTGCACCCCACAAATTTGGCTCCAGAGATTATTGGCGCCTCTGCAAGAGCGTCCTGAACAATAACAAACCCTCCATTCCTCCCCTATTCAATCAGTTTGAGGTCTTGACCACCTCTGCTGACAAGGCCGAATGCTTCGCTCGGAAGTTGTCTTCTAATTCTACGCTAGATTCTTCCGGGGTGCCCTTGCCTGATTTCCCTCCCAGAACTGATGCCCTCCTGGACGGATTGCACATAACCCCGTCGTCGGTATTGGGCATTATTTCTAACTTAGATCTCCACAAGGCTACTGGTGGTGACGGAATACCAGCCATTGTCCTAAAGAAATGCGCACCTGAACTGGCGCCTGCCCTCTCTAAATTGTACAACCGCTGCCTCAAGGAGTCCTGTTTTCCTGACTGCTGGAAGTCCTCAACCATTGTTCCTGTCTACAAGAACACTGGTGACCCCTCCGACCCTTCCAATTACCGTCCTATCAGTCTCCTACCCCTCTTCGGCAAAGTCTTCGAGGCCATTATCAACTCCGAAGTGATTAATTACCTGATGTCCCACGATCTGCTCTCAGACAAGCAGTATGGTTTCCACTTTGCCCGATCTACTGCCGATGTGCTTACGGCCATCACTGAATTTGTCTGCCAAGCTATCCATAACAACGGTGAAGCTCGTGCCGTGGCCCTTGACATCTCCAAAGCATTCGATAGAGTCTGGCATGCCGGCCTTCTCCGCAAGCTCCAGGGTTATGGTATCACAGGTCGATTGTTTGACCTAATACAATCGTTCCTGTCAAACCGGGATTTGAAGGTTGTTCTTAGTAGATCCATCTCCAGATCCTATCCCGCTAGTGCAGGTGTTCCTCAAGGCTCCATCCTAGGCCCTACTCTGTTCCTCATATTTATAAATGACCTTCCTGACGCCATTGACTCCCAAGTCGGCATCTACGCTGACGACACCACTATTTACTCCTGCCTCAAACGCAAATCTACTGAGGCGGAAAAAGCTAACCTGGCAGCCCAAATCGAAAAGGATCTCCAATCAGTTGTGATCTGGGGTGATAAATGGATGGTTAACATTAACGCGTCTAAAACAAAACTGCTCTCCATCAACCACCACAAGGTTCCATCCCTGCATCCCATTAGAATGTCTGATGACCATCTTCTCGAGAGCCCCTCCCTGCGGCTGCTCGGTCTCACGCTGTCTGCTGATCTGAGATGGAACAAATACATCGAGTCAGTTGCATCAGCCACCGCAAAGAAAGTTGGTTCTCTGTGCCGAGCCAGGAAATTTTTCTCCCCTGAATCGATCCTTCAAGTCTATAAATCGACCATTCGCCCATGCATGGAGTATTGCTGCCATATATGGTCTGGAGCCCCTGCTGTTTGCCTCGGGGTTCTTGATAAGATCCAGAGACAGATAGGCAATGTGATTGGCCCTGATCTGTCATCTCGTCTGCAGTCCCTCTCTCACAGACGCGATGTTGCCTCGCTCTGCCTTTTTTACAAATACTTCCACGGTAATTGCTCTGAGGTGTTGCGTTCGCTTGTCCCCAGGCCTCGTGAATTTAAACGCCCCACCAGGCTGGCATCCCGCTCCCACCCCTACACCGTGGAAACTGTTAGATGTAGACGTCTCTTCTACTCCAATAGCTTCATGTCTCGCACATCCCGCCTATGGAACTCCCTTCCCTACTACTGTTTCCCTGACAAATACAATCTCCAAAGGTTTAAGTGTAGCGGCAATCGACATCTCCAGTTGCCTTGATCTATCCGCTTCCCTTCTCCACATCCTTTCTTTTCTCATTCCTATCTGCTCTCGCTCCGGATCTTTTGTGGCCCGCTTGCCTTGATCGACCCACTGTCCTTCTCTTCTTCCTCATCCCCTCCATTGCCACTCTTATCTGCTCTTCCTCCAACCCTTCTTTAACCCCTTGCGCGATAG